>JAXIVJ010004533.1:0-82025 GCA_036785665.1 Chirona hameri
TATCTTGGGCCGGTATTGAAATGTCTAAATTACTAAGGTAATTTTTCCGAAAACTTAACCGTTGTTAAGCAATTGAATTTACCATTTGCAAAATGACTCCAGGCTGGTGCAGCCGCTGATTGGCTGACATCCACTTTTTCAGCCAATCCCACTTTGTCAGCCAATCAGCGGCGGTCTATAGCTCAATAATGACGTCATTCACCCAAATATAACAACTTAATTTGTATAAAGTTAAGTGACTTTTCGAGTGAAAAATATCACCATCGTTTTCAGCAGCACTTATTTCCTATTTTCTACTACAACCAGCGTATATTTGGCAACTTTCAGAAAGGTGAAACATTCCCTTTAATGGTGCTGATCTATGTAGTTTTCCTTCAGTCCGTGATAACTCCTTGCTCGGTAGGACCGACGCTGAGTGGTGCCAGGAGTTGTGACCGACGCTAAGAGACATATTTGGAAGTGAAGTGGTTAAGCGGCGCTCTATAAGGAATTGATCAATGCCTCTGACATAGACAATACCTCTGACATAGACAATGCCTCTGACATAGACAATACCTTTGACATAGACAATACCTCTGACATAGACAATACCTCTGACATAGACAATACCTCTGACATAGACAATACCTCTGAAATAGACAATACCTCTGACATAGACAATACCTCTGACAGACAACACCTCTGACATAGACGATACCTCTGAAATAGACAATACCTCTGACATAGATAATACCTCTGACAGACGAACTCAGTAGAGGAATGGGGTGAGCAATGGGGAAAACAAGGAGAGGCTTTGAAACAGGGGCGGATCCAAAAAATCTTCAAGGGGGGGTCATCAATTGCAGTGGTCCCATACCCAAATCTGAAAGCTCAACGGATTTGGTCCACTATATTTTGAGGGTGCCCCTATTTCAGCATTTTTATTTATTGACAACATTGGCTATAGGTATTTACAATATCAGTCGTACCTTCTCTATCATTTGAAGTGCTGCGGATGGTGCTAAAATATATTATTTGTACATTCAAGGGCGGCCCAGACGTCTGATGAAGAATTGACCAAGAGGTAAGTCGAGGTTCGTGACCGGGGGGAGGCTGGAAGGCATTTTTTACGAGCTGTAAATGTTATGCATGCGATAAACTATTATTGCGCCGCGAAGCGGCGCCAAAATTTGAGGTTTTGAGCGGGTTGGAGAACTAATTTTTGCTATTGGAACCAGCATGCAGATGCAGGGTCAAAACAAGGAAATACGTCTGGAGCAAAAGGTGGTGTCAAAAGACATGTTGCCCCCCCCCCCATTTAAGGCCATAGGTGAGGGCATGGCCCCCATATCCTTACCCCCCCCCCCCCTGCAGCCGCCAGTGTGTACAGTCTATATTAGACCCTTGTGTACTGGAAAAGAACACTGATTGATTTGCGCCGCGTAGCGGCGCGGATTTTTTATCTCTCTTTATTTTGGTGGTGCCCCTGGTGCCCCGGCGCTGTGGTGCCCGCACGACCCGCTGGTGCCCCCATGTCCCAAGGGGGGGGGGGGGGTCATGCCCCCGTGACCCCCTCTGGATCCGCCACTGCTCTGAAAGCTCTTTCAGTGTGAAGGGTACTTGCGTGATCACGATGAATTCAGCTGTGTTCATTGGCGAGTGTTCTCTGTTTGTCATCTCACCACCTGTGCACACATGTCCGATTTCTGAGTGGCGACATGATCATTTTGCCACCTACTCGTTTGCACATTCTTGCTTTAAAGTAAATGATGCACTTCACGGCTGCATGCTATTTTCCGTTTCAAAATCGTAGTTTGTGCAGGCGGAACAGGTGAAGGTGGACAACATATTCGTGCAGCGGGAACATTGTGTTTAGAAAATATATAAATATGTAAATACTGAGGTGTGCACATGCCAGCCTTTAAAGTGAATCATTGTCGTAACTTAACTGATCTGGTTTTCATCAAATGTAGCCAACTTGTATATGCAGTATTACATATAAAAGCATTGCAGCATTCAGAGGCGGATCCAGGGGGGGGGGGGCAAAATGGGAAATTGCCCCCCACCCCCACCAAAAAAAAACTGACTAGGGGCCATTCGACGTGTTCCGGAGGCCCTCTGACCCGCTCAGGGGCCCCTTTCAGTCTGGCCAGGGGCCCCTCTGACATGCACAGGGCTCTTTTGAACGTTCAAGAGGCCCTCTTGTCTTTCATAGAGGGCCCTAGTGGTCCTAAAGGGCCTCTGAAGTGCTCTAAATTCTCTAACGACCACGCTTCGCATGGTAAAGAGCCCCATGATACCGCTCTTCGCGCGGTCTCGTCGGCCCTTTTCGGCGCGCGCAGCGCGCCTAAAAGGGCCCTCCTGGCCTCCAGGGGGGGGGGGGGGGGGGGGGGCGCCGCCTCCCCCCTTGGCTACGTGTCTGGTGTGGCGTACACAATCATAAGAACCTACATCTCCGCAAAGATGCTTTGTCTTACCATTGTCAGTAGGATAATCAAATGGCCGCTGACGAGCCGTCTCCAAAGATGAATTTTTGATAGCCTCATTCGTAACGCTTTGGTTCTCCACAGTATGCGGACACTTGCATGACCGCCGGCCGTGGCACAGAGCAACTGCAGCCTGCTCTGATATTTTGTGACTCGCGCCCTTCAACCTGCTCCGTCCTCTCATCCCATGTCGTCCTGGGTATGTACCCTACCAGCATGCACGGATGTTTTAAATTGATTTTATCAAAGCTGGAAATGTGCACTTTCTCGTTTTTCCACATTTTGCCTGCGACGATCCCATTACATCCTTGCCAGCTGCCACTGGATCAGCATGCATATTGTTTGTGAGCTTTACCGATTAACGCCCAGTCACCAAACATATGGAAAGAGTGCAATTGGAACCTCAAACGCATTCATATTCAGCCATGTTTAGCACATCAAGCCGGGACAGTGATACCAGTTGTGGTACGAAGAGTTCATGCCAAATCCTTCTTTGAATATTTTACACAAATACATTCATATATACTTTCGCTGAAGATAACGTTTTAGCTCTGGTTGTATAGGTATTTCATATTTTTATGTCCAGTGAGGTATTCAGTTTTGTTAAAATGCTAACGTTTTAATGATCATCGTTTTCACCTTCGAGCATCTAAATCACTTACGACTCTTGGTGATGACGTGGCAGTAAGTGACATCAAGATCGCAGAGAGGCTCATATTCGTGATGGTAGCGTAGCTCCGTGTATGTGTTACAAGTCCGTCGTATTTGGATAATTTAGTGACTAAGCACTTTAAATTATCGTACGAACGTTAAGGGGGCGTAATAGCAGAGTGGTTAAAGGGAAATAATGACCTTTTCCCACAAAAATGGAGTTAGCACTTGAAATCGCCAGACGAGACCAAAACATATTGTAAATTCATCACATTTTGCATGAAAACTTTCCTATCGAAAGATATTTCAAGTTATAGTTGATAAGCGTTCCACACTTTTAACGATCGGTACTTGCAAATACTTTTGGTCCTCATCAAACTGCGGGCTTTTTTCGTATTGCTTTTTTACGCAATGGAGTGGAAAATATATTGTGCGTTCTGCTTGTCGTGATTATATGCCCTGCGATCTTCTAAAACTAACAGCGAATGGAAAAAGTGGCAACAAAATCGGAAGCTCATCGATGCACATCAACGGCGGCATAGTTAGTGGTTGCGACCCTCAATTTTTGAAAATCGATTCATTTGTTTTCAACATTAGGAGTTTTGTATAATTTGTCTGTGGCTGTATACAACACTATGCTTTATATTACCATGAAAATCATAATTTTTCCCAAAAAAACTAACAAACAATAACACAAAACTGGCAATTAGATCGGAAGCTCATCGATGCACATCGGCGTCGACCTATTTAGCGTCGGCGATGTGTTTACAAAGTCATTGTCATGCTTCTCGGCGCACTTAACCATTTGTAGCGAGTTGTTCCTGATTAGTATACCCGGCCTTATATATATGTATATATATATATATATATATATATATATATATATATATATATATATATATATATATATATATATATATATATATATATATATATATATATATATATATATATATATATATATATATATATATATATATATATATATATATATATATATATATATATATATATATATATATATATATATATATATATATATATATAATATATATATATATATTATATATATATATATATATATATATATATATATATATATATATATATATATAATATATATATATATATATATATATATATATATATATATATATATATATATATATATATATATATATATATATATATATATATATATATATATATATATATATATATATATATATATATATATATATATATATATATATATATATATATATATATATATATATATATATATATATATATATATATATATATATATATATATATATATATATATATATATATATATATATATATATATATATATATATATATATATATATATATATATATATATATATATATATATATATATATATATATATATATATATATATATATATATATATATATATATATATATATATATATATATATATATATATATATATATATATATATATATATATATATATATATATATATATATATATATATATATATATATATATATATATATATATATATATATATATATGTATATATATATATATGTATATGTATATATATATATATGTATATATATATATATATATATATATATATATATATATATATATATATATATATATATATATATATATATATATATATATATATATATATATATATATATATATATATATATATATATATATATATATATATATATATATATATATATATATATATATATATATATATATATATATATATATATATATATATATATATATATATATATATATATATATATATATATATATATATATATATATATATATATATATATATATATATATATATATATAAATACGGCCTTGAGTATGCCCACGTCTCGTAGCAAGCTTCGTTAATGACGTCACTGGTGCCATTCTTGTGTATCATTGCAAAATATATCTGATTTTGAATTGAAAGCTAATTAAAGACTTATTCAATTTTGTTTTAAGTTTGAATTTTCTTGTTAATAATTATTAAAGGTATTTTATCACTGTATTTCATAGTAGTTGACACTTCAGAAACTTATGACGTAATAATATTGTATCCAATATGCCTTTCCCTCGCCTTTTGCTATTGTGGCGCAGAGCCGAGTGCTTTGCGAATACTTGCTTGCCTGGGGTTCAAATCATTCCGCCCTTATTTCATTCGAGTTGGTATAGTTTGCATGTTGTTATTCATGACTTATACTGATAGTCAGTCATGCATCACGGATGCTTCACGGATTGCTTCACGGATCAGTTTGATCGGAAACGTCACAGAGCCTCCAAAAATGCCGCACACGATGTAAACAATGGTAGGGAAGGACGAATTTGTCAATGACGTTCATGAAGTACACAAGGTACTTGTTTTGTATTTTTTACAAACTTACAACTTTAAATTTGGGAATAATTGTATTTAATTCTTAAATTTAAATAAAATAATTTTAAAACCATAATGGTAGCCTAAGAAATTGTTGCTAACAAAATAAAAAGGTCATTATTTCCCTTTAAGACGTCTGGCTCTCACGTGGGGAGCCCATGTTTCGAACCCCGGTAGAGGTATGGCCCCTGGGCGCTAAAATGACCAATGTATTAGCTGGCGAGTCCATAAGAGTTGGCGACCAAGTGGGTCGTCAATTCTTTTATAAAAAAGGAAAAGGATTGTACGAACGCTAAATGTATAACCATATTTTTTGGAGGTGATATGTTAAACCACGTTATGGTTATCCAGATTTGTTCAAGCGGTTCATTTGGTCGTCTTATGATCCTAATCCTATGTAACAAAAGTTAAATTAGATTACAAACCTGACCCGGTAAGCAACAGGCTAGCAGCCCGCGCATTTGCCGCTCGTCGGTGCACGGAGAGCTGTGACAAAACGATAACGGAGACGCCAAACGTGCTCGTTTGAAGCAGGCTCATTCCTACCTTTGGGTAAATAAATAACACTCTAATTTCGATGTCCGTTTAATATCAACTGTAGAACTTGCGTCAGCATATTGATAAAGTATTTTATATATGCTTAGGCGTTACTTTGTACATCCTACCTTTGTGTGGTACCTTTATGACACGGCCGTCTCCAAAACAGGTGCTTGTCAGTTATCAGCTCTCGACGTCATGCTGTCATGCTGTTCAAACTATGTTTGTTTTAAATTATGAGTCTTTGCAACGAAATTTGGGTATCTGAAGGCCGGGTACGTAGCCAAAGGCACGGGCCATGCCCCCCAGAGCAAAACAAAATTACATTAGATAAAATGAGATTCTCTGACGACCCGAACCTCTCCCCCCCCCCCTCCCCCCGCCCGGTCAACAACATTTTTAAAAAAATCCTGGCTACGTGCCTGCTGATGGCCCAAAAAGAAATCCCCCCCCCCCCCCCAACAGAGCGGCTGGATCTGTCCTTAGCAGCATTGTCCTACATACAGACACTTTCAAACTTACTTTCATTTGACAGATGTTGGAACAGTATATGTTACAAGTTGATTAGTGATTTGTCTTGCCGTAGTTCAGTATCCCGTATATATTTTATATATATTTATATATATTTTACAGGCGATACATTTTGATAAGATTGATAAACATGTACTTTTGTGAATGCATACAATTAAACGGATTTACAACTTGGAAGTACAGTTGTCAGCAGACGACTCTTTGATCGGAGAAATTGTGCTAATGTAGATACAGTTGCTTGCTATTTATTTAAAGGGAGTGTGTCTACTGTTTTGGAATGTCAAACATATTTTTCATACGGTAAGTAGATATTGGTTTGATTGTTGTATATAATAAAATTCACATCTGGAGCCCCTTTAGTTGAATTTTCACTTATATTGTTTTTTTGCTTATTTTGTGTTTCGATATCTATAAAACGATCGCCACTATGGTGATGTTATGAGTCAGCAAAACTAGCTGAAACACATTCTTCTTTCCACTATATTTCACACCACCAGCCAAACTTGGGCTCAGTGCTGCACGGCCACCGCACAAAAAGCCCCAGCGGCACGCACGCACACCTCTCCCTCACTCTCAACTCTCAACTTAACTACCTGACCTGACCTGACCCCGAGTTCCCGCCACGAGGCCCCCAGGAAAACCACGAGGTCACGGTCAAATTCCTATCTTTTAACACAGAGAAAATCGTTCAACTTAAACTGGCGCAGATAAGACAAACTAAATCTAAACCAACAGCAAAGTAGACTAAAACACTGCAAAACATGAAAACTGGCTACTAAATGAAAATCCATAACATCCTCCCCGCCTTTGGATTGACGCAGCAATCTAAAATACATAAGGCAATACACTACAACTGAACTCTTGGCCTCGCGGAGAAGGAAGGTTGAGCAGTGGGCGGGTTCACTCGTCACACAGCTCCAAGTCACACAGTCGCTGGACTGCCCGGGTCCTTAGCTGGCCCCCCTGAATTCGGACCTCCGCTGACCTAGCCACCCCGTCCCTGCCCGGGTACAGCTTGGTGACTACTCCCAGCACCCACTTCATCCTGGGGACGTGGTCCTCCCTGATCAGCACCACTGACCCCGGCCTCAGCTTACCGTGAGAGGTGAACTTGCGGACCGACGGAGGCAAGGTCCGCAGGTACTCATCTTTCCATACGGACCAGAATCGGTTGAGCCGTCCCTCACGCACGCGCGCTCTGTCCGACAGCATCTTACCCCTCACCGACTCTGGATCCTCCAGCACCCTAGCTTGGAAGCCGGCACCGCGTCCCGTCAAAAAATGACTGGGTGTCAGCGGGCTCTCGCTGTCTGGTGAGTCAGTCACCTGCGTCAGCGGTCGTGAATTCACACACGACTCAACTTCCATCAGCACAGTCTCCAACTCTACTCGAGTGAGACACCTGGTGCCCAACGACTTCCGCAGTCCTACCTTCACAGAACGCACCAGCCGCTCCCACCAGCCGCCCCACCACGGTGAGCGTGGCACGATGAACTTCCACTGGGGAGCGAGATGTCCGAAGTATCGGTGGAGCATCGCGTCAGCTCCACAGAACGGCCGTGCGTTATCCGAGTAGATAACGGACGGCAGACCTCTTCTGGCTGCGAAACGCCTGAGAGCCATCAGGAAATCGACCTGCGACAACGATCCCGTTAACTCGAGGTGCACCGCTCGCGTCACAGCACAAGTGAAAAGGCACACGTAGAACTTCTGCCGGGGACAGTCGACAGCGAAAATCGGTCCCGCGAAATCCACACCGGTGACTGAACGGCGGGGCTCTCGTCACCCTGTCACGCGGCAGCGGTGCCGCCGGCTCGTTGCAGGCCTGAGCGTCCTGCCTCTGGCAGCTCACACACCGACGCTTCACTCGCTTTGCGAGACAGCGTAGGCCCACAACCCAGTACGCCGCTCGGACTGCAGTGATGAGCGTCGACACGCCGCAGTGGCTCATGAGTCGATGCTGGTCCCGAACCAGAAGCTCAGCGAACCAGCCCTTCGGAAGCAGAACCGGGTGCCGCTCCTCATGCGACAGCTCAGACTGCTGCAGTCTGCCCCTGACTCTCAGGAGTCCATCCTCACCTATGAACGGAGTCAGCCTGTATACGCTGGCACTCCTCGGAACCTCCTTGCCCTGCTGCAGCGCTCTCAGCTCTGCTGCGAACGCCTGTCGCTGCTCCTCTCGCAGCAGCACGTGTCGGGCCGACACGATCTCGTCAGCGGACAGGTCATCGAGGGTGCACTGCTGACGCGCGCTCTGCGCGCGCGCGTTGTTACAGAATCGGCGCACCCAGCCCACAACTCTGACCGCCTTCGACAGAGATGACCAGCGGGCGGTGTCGAATACCGGCTGGTCACCCACACCAGCCACCAGACAGGGGCCGTCGTCACTCTCCGTCGGCGCCGAGCCAATCTCCACTGTCGCGCCTGTCAGCTGAACTGACTCAGGCAGCTCGTCACGAGACACCGGCGCCACGCCAGCGCCGGGCCGACCCTGAGGCGTGGCGAGCCAGCTCGGACCACTGAACCACAGCCGTGACTCGACCAGCTCCTCCGCTGACAGCCCGCGGGTTGTCAGATCGGCCGGGTTCTCCTCACCTGGACAGTGCGACCAGTCTGACGGAGTCGTCAGACTCTGGATCTCTGTCACTCGATTGGCGACAAACTGCTTCCACCGCTGAGGCTCCCCACGGATCCATCCCAGCGCGATCATTGAATCCGTCCAGCACCGGGTCACCGTGTCCTCAGAAAGCCTCAGAGCCTGCCGCACGAGTACGGCAAGCCGCGCTGCCAGCAGACTACCCAGAAGCTCGAGCCGCGGCAGCGTGACTCGCTTCAGTGGCGCCAGTCGTGCCTTAGCCATGACCAGCGATACCTCACTGGAGCCGTCTGACCGGGCGGTGCGAAGATACACCGCCGCTCCGTACCCCTTTGGAGACGCATCACCGAAGGCGTGCAGCGACACGTCCTCACCAAGACGCCAGCCGCGGGTCGAGTAGCAGCGCGGGATCCGCAGCTGCTTCAGCGCCTCAATACCGCTCAGCCAGTCCAAGAAGACCAGACTGCGGTCCGCGGGGAGCGCATCGTCCCAGCCCAACCCTAGCTGCCACAGCTCCTGGAACAGGCTCTTCGCCACCATCACGAATGGCGCCACAAACCCCAACGGATCGAACAGCCGAGCTATGCAGCTCAGCACCACTCGTTTGGTCGAAGTCAGGTCCGCGGGAATCGTCAGACCCTCAAACGAGAAGGCGTCCTCGCCCGGGCTCCACATCACTCCCAGGACCTTACTGCTCTCATGCTCGCCGCTGCCAGAGGCGGCGTGAGCCCTATCAAACACCACCGGACTGCTCGATTTGCACTTCGTCAGTGTCATACCTGCGTCAGCCATCACGGCCTGAGCCTCATTCAGCAGAGAGCTGGCCTCCTCCTCCGAGTCAGCGCCTGAGAGGAGGTCATCAACGTAGAAGTTGTCAGACATCTCCGTTATCGCACTGGACGGAGAGCACGTGGACAGGTGATGCTGAATCGTCGCGTTCAGCAGAAACGGACTGCTACTGACGCCGAACGTCACCCTCCGGAACCGCATCACACGTTTCCGACCGTCCTGTATCCACCGAAACCTGTGGACGTCCCTGTCTTCCCTCCTCAGGCTGATCTGAAGGAAGGCTTTGCTGATGTCAGCTGTCACTGCGACCCGCCAACGCCTGAACCTCAGCAGCACATCCACCAGACTCGGGATGAGGCACGGTCCCACCTCCAGGCAGTCGTTCAGCGAGACGCCATTGGGACCGGTGGCGGACGCGTCGAAGACAGGCCTCACCGGTGTCGACTTACTCGACTCCTTCACGACAGGACGATGGGGCAGGTAGAACCTCGGGTGCGGACCATCCAGTTCGTGGCTGGGAACCTCCTCAATCACACCCGCCTGCTCCATCTCCTGGAGCGTCTCTGAATAGGCCGCTCCCAGCTCCGGGTCTCTCGCCAAGCGGCGAGACAGACCCATCAGACGCGCCTCAGCGGCAGGTCTGTTGTCCGTTAGCTGATCAGCGCCACCGGCCTTCCACGGCAGGGCGACCTCATACCTGCCGTCGGCCCTCACCACTGAGGCGCTGAACTCTTTCATCACCTCCGAGTCTCCCTCTTCAGGATCACGAACTCCGATGCCCTCGAGCGACCACAGCCTGCGAAGTGACTGCTCATGGATATCTCCGAGACAGAGCAGCTGACTGGTGGCGCCACCTGTCGGCAGTGCACTCACCTTTCCGGAGACGACCCACCCCAGGGTGGTCTCCTGTGCCACGGGTCCCCCATCAAGCCTCAACTCGCCTTGCTTCACCAGATCCCAATAGCAGTCCAGCCCTACCAGTATGTCCACAGTCAGCTGTCTGTCAGAAGGCGGGTCAGCCAGCTCCAGGTGGCTGAGGGACTGTAGGACTCCAGCTGGCAGGACAGGGCGCTGGAGAGGGGTGCAGATCACAGGGATCCGGATGACCCTGACAGAGAGGACAGAGGGTGAGGCCATGTTAGAGCCGAACATGTCAACACGGTACACATCCCTGTGCTCAGCTGCTGAGCCAGTTCCCCCAAACGCTGCATATGACATGCTCTCTGAACCTATCCACTCAGGCTCTGCTCGCTTCACAAGTCTCTCACTCACATAGGTCCTATCACTGCCTGTGTCGAACAGTACTGTGGCCCCCACACGCTGTCCTCCCTTACCTACCACAACCACACAAGCAGTAGGCAACACTGTACATCGCTTCTCAGGGCCAGCACTTTTACAGGACAAAGATGGACACTGCACTGCATCACGACTGAGGGTCCCCTGCTTGGTACCTCCTGTGAGGCCCTGATCACACTGCGCCCCCATCCCGTGCAGCTTCTGACAGCACACCACACTGTGACTTCCTCCACACTCAGAACACACGGTGTCACACCTGCGAGCCACATGTCCAGTTCTCAGACACCTGAAGCAGAGGCCTGCCTGCCTGATAGCCTCCCTGCGCTCTGGGACTGACAGGGAGTTCAACTTGTGGCATACCTTTGCTTGGTGTGCCTGGCCACAGAAACCACACACTGGCCTGCCTCCTGTCTGTAGAGCTGCTGCTGCTGGTGTCCTTTGCCACTGCTCTCTCTTCCTCCTGTGCTGAGGACCGCTTGTGGCCTTGAGTCGCTCTTCAGCCGCTGAGGCAGCCATCTGCTGCCCTGGAGCCACCTGCATGGAGCCGTAGGCACTCAAACGCTCCATGCGCTCGATCTCAGCTGTCAGGAAGCTCAACAGCCATCCCAGGTCAGCTTCCCTACCTGAGCCCTCACGGGCCCACTCCAGCCTCACATCAGAGGACAGCTTGGACAGGATGAGCGGGACTAGGACTACACCATACCTGTCACCTGTGATGCCAAGTGACTCGAGGCTGCGGATGTGGATGAGGAGACGGTCCTGAAGCTCTCTCAGGGACTGGACACTACTAGACCTGGCTTCTGGAACAGAGAGGAGTCGCTGAATGTGGGAAAAGGTTATCACCTCCTTCCTCCCAAACCTGTTTCTGAGGAGGTCACAGGCACTGGCATAATTGGTGGCAGTCAAAGACAGCCCCGCCACACAGTCTTTTGCATCACCTTCAAGCACTGATCTTAGGTAAGCAAACTTGGTCACATCAGGCAGCTCAGAGTGATGCACAGACACTTCAAAACACTCCCAAAATGACTGCCATGTGAGGACATCACCACTGAACTTGGGGAGCTCCAACTTGGGAAGTCTCAGGTGCTCCCCCTGGCTCACTGAGCCCACTGAGCTCAACTTACTGTCTTGCTCAAGAGCCTTGCCAGCCTTACACAGCACTGCCACCACATTATCTCTCAGTTCAGCTGCATTCTCGATATCAGCAAGCATCTCATCCTCTGTCTTGAAACACAGCTCAACCTCAGACTGAATGTCATCAAGAATCTGGAGCCTCTTCTCACAATCCAGCTTTGCCGCCTGAAGGGTATCTTGATCTGGCACTTCAACCTTTGTCTCCAGGATCTCCTCTAACTTCTTCACTGTCCTGGTTAGCCAACCTCTGGCTGCTGTTCGCTTCTTGAAAGTATCAAAGCTCATCTTGAAAGTGGCACTCAAACAACTCAACAAAAATAACAAAAGCTTAGGTCTTCAATTCCCAGATTCCCTGGTTTCAACGGCACCAAAATGTCAGCAAAACTAGCTGAAACACATTCTTCTTTCCACTATATTTCACACTACCAGCCAAACTTGGGCTCAGTGCTGCACGGCCACCGCACAAAAAGCCCCAGCGGCACGCACGCACACCTCTCCCTCACTCTCAACTCTCAACTTAACTACCTGACCTGACCTGACCCCGAGTTCCCGCCACGAGGCCCCCAGGAAAACCACGAGGTCACGGTCAAATTCCTATCTTTTAACACAGAGAAAATCGTTCAACTTAAACTGGCGCAGATAAGACAAACTAAATCTAAACCAACAGCAAAGTAGACTAAAACACTGCAAAACATGAAAACTGGCTACTAAATGAAAATCCATAACATTATGTAAAACGGCGCACATAAGACAATACAATTACGGTCACATCATGCAAGATAGAAAGACAAGTTTTGCACTGCACGTTCTTGCCACTGTGAATTGTATTATGCGCTAGTTTCGTAGCTCTAAATTGATATCTTCTTAAAAAAATGGCCATCGGCCATGATCGAAACGGCCATCATCAAAAAACATGATGGCCGTCCAGTTTCTGTTCGGCTGCTGCTGTCGGCATGCACGAGCTGTTTTGTTGAATTGCTATTGGCCGGCGCTAACAATATGCTAGCAGTTTAATCGATAGTTGCAGTGCTTCTAGTAGCGGAAGCCCTCTGGAGTCTACCCGATAACTTTTTGCTCCCAGCAAGTTCCTGGAGTCTTTGGAATATCTCAGCAACTAGGGCGAATCTGGAGAAACGAAGTCATGTGTCAATTCCGAAAATTATGTTCTATAGACCAGTGTCAATAACCCCAAATAAGCGATGTGAGTAGGCACACTCCCTTTAACGGGAATAGCCGTCTTTTCGCACCGCATGACGCAGTCGGCAGGAGATGGGCTGTCATGGGGCACCTCTCGTCGGCAGGAGATGGGCTGTCATGGGGCACCTCTCGTCGGCAGGAGATGGGCTGTCATGTGGCACCTCTCGTCGGCAGGAGATGGGCTGTCATGTGGCACCTCTCGTCGGCAGGAGATGGGCTGTCATGTGGCACCTCTCGTCGGCAGGAGATGGGCTGTCATGGGGCACCTCTCGTCGGCAGGAGATGGGCTGTCATGGGGCACCTCTCGTCGGCAGGAGATGGGCTGTCATGTGGCACCTCTCGTCGGCAGGAGATGGGCTGTCATGTGGCACCTCTCGTCGGCAGGAGATGGGCTGTCATGGGGCACCTCTCGTCGGCAGGAGATGGGCTGTCATGTGGCACCTCTCGTCGGCAGGAGATGGGCTGTCATGGGGCACCTCTCGTCGGCAGGAGATGGGCTGTCATGTGGCACCTCTCGTCGGCAGGAGATGGGCTGTCATGGGGCAGCAAATTATTCCTAAATGACCCGTGCAGTCCAGATGAACGGACAGATCTGCTGCGCGGCGGCGGTGGTGAGGCGACTGTGAGGTGACTGTGTGACTGTGTGACTGTGTGACTGTGTGACTGTGACTGTGTGACTGTGTGACTGTGTGACTGTGTGACTGTGTGACTGTGTGACTGGTGAGGCGACTGTGACGTATCTGTGGCGGCTGTGACGACTGTGGCGCGACTGTAGCGGCGGTGACGACTGCGGCGCGGGTGCGGCGGGAGGCGGCGCAGATGACGCGGCCGCGGGTGCGCCGGCCTCGCCGCCGGGCCGGCCGCGCGGCACAATCGAGTTCCTGTGATACTTTTCAATGCGAGCCGGCGGCGCACAATGCCGGGAGCGCCCGACGCTGCGGCGGGAATGTCGCCAGAGCAGTCCCAGCTCTCAGACCGCGCCGCCCCTGTGAATTTAGCATTCAAATGATGACAAAACTGCGGCGGACGCATTCCGGCTGGGAGTCCGAACAGCGCTTACGCCCCGAACACCTAGGCCGACAAACACTTGAATGTCCTTCATCGTTAACTTCGAATGCTAAAAATTACACTAATTTGAAGTAGAGTAGAATTCCTCATAAACAACGCGGACAGTTGAAACAAATATTCCGATCATTCGTCGGTGAGACAGTCGGAGCCTATTTCCTCATCTGGTGGAATGCTCGGATTCTATATGGTCGTCATAGGTTTTTCAGAAAATGCCAGCCAGATGGGCCTCTGGGTCATTTATTATCGGACGGTGTCGATTAGTCTAAAAGTCGATGCATTTTCGTAGGCAAGAAATTCAATAGGGTATAACGATCGCGTTACATTAATATTGCTGATTTCTAATGAATCATGACGTTTTTAAAAGATAATGCTTTGAAAGCTATTATGATTACTATTTTTAGCCCAGGACGCTGGACTTAGGGACTATATGACGATTAATCGTACGAATCAGCAGAATATTTCTCGGCTTGACGATGTGATCTGAACCTCCTCAAAAATCACTTCTACGGTACCACATCTCGGCGGCTCCCCTACTGCCAGTAGCCGGGCTCTGTCGGCTGTATCTCTGTTCAGCACAGCATCTCAGAGCCTGCCGGAACCCGTGCCGTGCCGGTGCCGCCCGCTGTTGCCGGCGGTCCGGGCTGAATCGCGGAGGAGGAGGAGGCGGAGGAGGGAGCAGGTGTCGGGCAGCACCTGCTCCCCTGCCCCGCCCGGCGGCCGTGCGGCGCCGCTGTCCGATCCTGGCAGGAATGCAGGCAGACCTGGTTGGCTGGCTGGCTGCCCGGACTAGGTCGCCGCAGACGGCCGCACCGCGCCGCCGCCGCCGCCGCCGCCGCCGCCGCCGCCGCCGACATTCCGCCCCACCGTTTTACGGCCGCTAATTAGCGCCGCTAATTATTTTGCGACCCGGTTGGCGGCGCGACGACAGCCGTCCGTCCGTCTGTCCGTCCGTCCCGGTCCTTGAGGGGCAGGAGAGATCATCACGATTCCAGGTCACAAGGCGAGAGATATGGGACGATTTGGGGACAGTCTAGTGTAACGACTTCTTCAAATGTCTAGTTTTGTGCTTCAAAAGTATGACAGTGACGTGTAGTTCCAACACCTTGTATCATAAAATGTACAGTAAAGCTGTAAATTTTCTGTGGACGCTTGAATGATCAGTGATCTGGCCTTGGCAGGAGCTAATTGAGGGATGGGGGACGGAATCGAGGGAAGGCGAGTGGTCGCCGTCAGCGAAAAGTTCTTGACCAGGGGGGGGGGGGGCGTGTCACCGAAAAGTTGTTGACCAGGGAGGGGGAGCGTCAGCGAAACACTGCTAAGTAGGGGACAGGGGGGGGGGGGGCGTCAGCGAAAACTTGTTGAACAGGGGAGAGGTAACAAATAATGAGTACCTACAACTGAACACTGATTTCTAGTTGTTTTGTCAGGGAAAATTGGGAGGGGCATAATCCCCCTGGCTCAAGAATGGGGGACACGAAATCGGTTCGGTCGGTGGAAATCGGTTGATACATTTCTGAGTTATATGGATTTGAGATCCAAGATGGCGGCCAGAATCGAGGTCGGCGAGAAAGAAAAAAATATATTCGGAACCAGCAGTTGGATCGGGATGATTTGAACACCATTCGGTAGCCAATGTCAATGTTCATCCATGTACACAACTTTGGACACATTGCTGGTGACCTGTGACGTCACAGAGGTCAATTTCCCAAAATTGTGACATATGGCCAGATTTGACCTTCGTAACCTCGTTTGACCTTGAAGACATTGACCTAAGGTCACGAAATTTTCAGCAAATGTGGATCATCATACCACCTACCTATCCTGTACATTTGATTGCTATATATCTCATACTTTCGGAGATCTTGGGGGGGCACTAAAGTCCCCCCCTTCTCTCCACTGTGTGTTAGTGGCATACCCCTCTCCACTGCGCGTGTTAAACTAATTGAGTCACTCCCAAAGTCCAAACTGATCTGGACCGAGCACTGACCAAACGAAGAGCATTGGCCAGTGGCGGATCTAGGTTTCGAGTTTGGGGGGGGGGGGGGGCAAAAAAACTTGCTCCGTTTCGTCAGCGGAAAAGTTGCTGACCGGGGGGGGGAGGGGTGGCGTCGGGTCGTCAGCGCAAAGAGTCATTGAGCTGGGGGGGGTAGTCAGCGCGAAAACTCGTTGATGGGGGAAGGTCGTCAGCGCGAAAAAGAGTCGTTGAGCGAGGAGAGGGTAAATCACGCGTTCCCGGCGCAAAAATCACAACCTCCTGGAACGGTTTTGGGGCGGGGGCAAAAACATGCGTTTGCCTACCGATTTTTCGTTGGAGGGAGGGGGCAATTGGGGCATTCCAAAACAGATCGACCAAAATATCTCGAAATAACACCCTACGTTTCATATTTCGATTAAACTACGTGTCGGGGGTTATCTGGGCTGTATATTCACGCCGTTAACTTTTCAGCCCCGTTGTCAAATAGTTTTCGAGTTACAGCCTCGGGCAACTTTGTAATGTCAAGCAAAACTCTAATTATCAGCGTGCAATGTCTCCCATGTAAATCATGCGAGTCATATAATGCTATTTATCATCAGAATCATCAGTAACAATATATTATTATGATGTAATCATTTTGGGAAAATGCGAAATTTTGGAATTTCAACACGTGATCTCAGGTCAAATCACGTGATTTTATAATGTGGCCATTTACAATTCTCATTTTTTCCATGCCAGAATCGACATCTATACATAAGCCTTCGATGTTTAAAGGGAGATAATCACCTTTTTCCACAAACATGGAGTTAGCACCTGAAATCGATAGACGAGGCCAAAATATAATGTAAATTCATCACATTTTGCATATAAACATTCCTACCGAAAGATATTGCCAGTTTCCTACCGATAAGCGATCCACGCTTATATCGGTCGGTACTCAGCAAGTACTCGGTAACGAATTCAGTAAATTAGCCTCTCTACGCATTGTTATTTATCATGAAGGTATGCAATATGTTTCCTGCACTCTATCTTTTGCGAATATGTGCCAAAATTGTATGAACAATCAACAATCATTCGAGAGAAAAGAGTGCATTGACATCGGCAGTTTAGCTTGGCACCGGACGGCCGGTGCCAAGCTAAACTACGGCGACCTATTTAGTGTCGGCGATTTGTTTTCAAGTGACAATTCAACAACGTTGAACAGATTGATGCAAAAGCGCCAGATGTTGCGCTTTCCAATAGTGGAGAGAAAATACCGATCATTAATTTTCCCAAACACATTTTCCACAAAAATGGAGTTAGCTTTGATAATAACTTTGAATTAGGGAACATTTTATTGAATTCTTAAATTTAGATAACAACATTTTAATACCATAACAGTAGCCAACGAAATTGTTGCTAACAAAATCAAAAGGTGATTATCTTCCTTTAAACAATTGGTGATCTTTTTTTTTCTCTAAATATTTTATTTATATTTTTGTATTTGGAAAAATAATGGTCACCAACACAGCACGTCTTTGGTAATAACTTTGCACGTAATTGTGCTAGAGAGCTCAAATAAACGACATTATGTTTATCTCGTCGACCTGCTTTCAATGATATATAACATCAGCCTTGTAGTCGCTCTGTGACCTCAAGGTCACGTGATCAGAGGTCACCCGGGGCAGTCCACGTCAGATCGACCAAACCATAACATCCTACTTCTCGTATTTCGATTGAACTAAGTGTCGGAGGTCATCTGGGCCGTATATTCACGCTGTTAAATTTGCAGCCCCGTCCGTCCAACGGTTTTCGAGTCATAGCCTTGGACATCTCTTTAATGTCGCCCAAAGCTTTAATTTTCTTCGGGCGATATCTCCCATACACATAATTCGAATTATACACAGATAACAGGAAACAAAATTCGAATTTTAAATGACCACATTATAAAATCACGTGATCTGAGCTCTCTAGCACGATGGTGTGCAAAGTTATTGCCAAAAAACGTGCTGGTGACCTATGCTTTTCCCTCCAAATATAAATATAAATTTTAGAGGAAAAACCTATGTCCAATTTTCTTACCGAAGGCCAATATAATATCGAAGGCCAATGTATCGAAATCGATTCCGGCAAAACAAAATTCGAATTTTAAATGACCACATTATAAAATCACGTGATCTGAGGTCTAAGATCACATGTCAAAATTCCAAAATTTTCGTAAATTCGTAACATGTTTTTTTTATCACATTAATATATTGTTATTGACGATTCTGATGATATATAGGTTTATATGACTCGCATGATTTAGATGGGAGATATTGTCCTCTGAAAATTAGAGGTTTGCATGACAACAAAGTTGCCCAAGGCCTGTAACTCGTAAACCGTTTGACGGACGGAGCTGACAATTTCATGATGTGAATTTACGGCCCAGATAACATGGATCAAAATAAAATGCTTCAATACAACAATAGAGCTGCTAGACATCAAACATTTCAGTATATATTGCCTGAAAATGTTTGTTTTTATACAAATAACCATTTTACTCAGATTCAAGATGTTCCGTGATTTTCAAGTCGGGATTTTTAGTGTTTTTTTTTTGGGGGGGGGGGAGCAAAAACATACGTTTGCTTACCGACTTTTCGTTTTTTTTTTTGGGGGGGGGGGCAATTGCCCATTTTGCCCAACCGTAGATCCGCCACTGGCATTGGCCAAACGAAGAGAGTTAACATACCAACAATATTTCATGAATACAACGCGACCATACTATCAATATTTCATAAATGAAACGTGAAAAAACTAAACCTTTATTCCCTGACCGTGATATTATGAAGTGCCTGCAAGCAAATGAAGGTTCATATTCAACAGGTCATCAGGTCAAGTCGTACGTCGACGAGGGAAGGGTTGTATCACCGGTATGTAAGAAGACTGTCCTCTAAGGGCCTGGCAAGGGCTGTAATACAATACATTAACCGGTCTGTATAAGCCAGGTGCTGTGGAAATAGACCAAGGCTAAATTGGACTCGTGAATTGCTCTGGACTGATCAGTCTGCGATCCGATCAGTTGAGCCAGTGGCTGACACGCGTGCGAGGATAACTATGTGACCAGTGGCGTATTTAAGGGGGGCATGGGGGCCATGACCCCCCCCCCCCCCCCCTTGGCGCCGAAGTCACACTCCAGAATATGATGTGTCCATTCGGCACGGACTCCATTTGTGTGTAAATTTCAAGATAACCAGGACAAAGTTTTTTTAACTGATAATTCAAGCGGTTTTATACGTATTATCTATATGGTTCTTGAACACAATAAGCATTGTCTACCTATACCTCTTTGAATATTACAATGGGACTTTAAATTATAGCAATCCATTAGCAATCCACAAATCATCCATAGATAACCTTCTCATTTGGACATGTGCTATGCCATCAAGCATGCTTTTTCTTTTCTGTCTATTCCTATTTTAAGAGTTTAAGGCTAGAATAAAGTAGATATGCGGGCAGGCTGCCGGGCCTGGTGCGGTGCTGCCAGATGTTGGCCGGGCTTTGTGCGGTGCCAACCAAATTTTGTGTGGTGGCGGTGGTGGTGCCGGTCCCTGCATTTGGTGATTTTTTTTGGCATCACTTTCTGAGCGAACTTGCCCCCCCCCCCCGTGGCGACGCCCCTGGTAAGACAAGACTCAAAACATGAATTGTGCTCCAAAAGCATGTGGCCCCCCCTTGGCTGATTTCTAAATACGCCACTGTATGTGACCTAAGAAAGGATTGACATCCTTCTCGTTCCTTTTTTTAACCCATATCCTAACCCTGAAGTTCTTCTTGGCAATGGTCCAACGTTTCCTGACAGGATGTTTAATTATATATTTATTTTATTTTATGTTTGTTTGTTTTTGCGTCAGGCGTGGTGGGATTGATCATATAACTGGACAGGGTGTCCAAAAAGCGTGACTAGCACCGTTCCATTATTTTTGTATCATGAAATATGAAGCATCCGATTAAAGGGAGTGTGACTACTGCAGTGGCGGATCTAGGTTTCGAGTTGGGGGGGGGGGGGAGAATTTCGCTCAGTTTCATCAGCGAAACGTTGTTGACTGGAGTGGTGGGTGTGGGGGGGGGGACATCGGGTCGTCAGCGCAAAAAGTCGTTAAGCGGGGGGGGGGGGGGCGGAGGGGCGTCGAGTCGTCAGCGCGAAAGAGTCGTTGCGCGGGGAGGGGAGTAAATCACGCCTTCTCGGAACAAAAATCACAACCTCCCGGAACATGCGTTTGCTTACCTTGGGGGGGGGGGGGGTGGCAACTGGGGCATTCCAGGACAGATCGACCCAAAACAAATATCGAAATAACACTCTACCTCTCATATTTCCATAAAACTACGTGTCGGGGGTTATCTGGGCTGTAGATTCACGCTGTACACTTTTCAGCCCCGTCCATCACATGGTTTTCGAGTTACAGCCTTGGGCAACTTTGTAATGTCAAGCAAAGCTATAATTTTCAGCGGGAAATATCCCCCATCTAAATTATGCGAGTCATATAAACCTATATATCATCAGAATCATCAGGAACAATATATTATTATGGTGTAATCATCAATCAATGGTTTGAAAGCAGCAAGGGACAGAACGACTTTTCCGCGAATAAATGGTCCCTGTGGATCTGGAGGAGCCTGGGGGGAGATGGCTTGGGGAGATGGTCCTGGCCTGGTCCCCACTATTAGCTCTTCGGTCCAGCAAGCTGGGTACTGCTGGAGCAACTTCTGGGTGCCGATGTCCGCGTCTTTGCGTTCGCGTCGCCTTTTTTCGGAACTCGGCGGACTGGCTAAGCATGTAGTCAGCTTGAAAGTTAATATTTTATGAAGGGAGTGGGCCCTGTTGGGATTCATTTTCCCATTTTCCAAATTATGTATAAGCAATTGCAAAACTTGTGTCATGCCGCAAAAATTCCGCTTTTTGACTGTGGATAGCTAAACTTTAACTGCTGCAAAGGCAATTTTTACGATAAATTGTTAACTTCCCCCGCAAAAAGTGGTGTGGGTGGGTCAACCACCACTCCTGGGGGTGGGGGGTCGGGGAGACCGTCCCCCCCCCCGACCCTTCCTTCGGCGACGTCCCTGCATGTTACGGATGAAATTTCCTTCGTTTTCCTTTCGGAGCAGCGGTGTGTCGAAGGGAAAACGAAGGAAATGACACAAAAATCAGCTAAACCTTAGCAGACCGTACAAATGCCATATTTTAAGCAAAATGCAATCGAAAAACGATAAAAGATAGCAAATGGCAAAGCTACAACATGGCAATCTCGGATTTTTTAAAAGTTTAATTCTTGACCCCATTTTTTTTTTAATTTTTTTTTAAATGCCCTCAAAATCCACATTTTCAAACATTTAAAAAACGGAATATGCGTCGAAGAACCACATGTGTATAATACCCAAACCAAATTTAAAAGCAATATTTTTGTTTGACTGACTTATCGCTCCCTAAGTATGAGTAACTCATGACGTCATATTTTCTAATTGCGTTTTGGGGCTTTTAGTGACCAGATAAAAACAAATAAATGCCAGCATTGTATTTCGGAGATACAACTGGTCTAGACACATGCCTTTTTTATTTATATTTATCAATTTCAAATTTTGACCTTATTTGGCCTGACCTTGACTTTTATGGTGCCAGATTGTGAATATGACTGCTAATATCGAATTATACGTGTAAAATAACCCATACAACATGTGTCGCAAGGTTTTCGTAGACATGTGACTTTTTGTGACCTGACCTTGACCTTGACCTTTGCTTACAATTTCACTTTTGCTTATGCAGGATATGTATTATACCTTTGGGAGAACTTTGTGCGATAATAGTTGCAATCTAAGGCTTTGGATGGAAAGTATGGCCCACAAACTCAAATATCTCAATGTTATCTTTAACCTGACCGTGACCTAATATGTGACCTTATTTTGACAATTTCGTGTATGCTTTGGATGCGTCTCATTGAGAGCTTTCGATTTCCGCCTTGCGTGTCTCGCTGCGGTTATTGGTTCGGAGGATAACCAGGAGGGGGGGGGCGAAAAACGCCCCCCCCCCCCCTCCCCCCAGCCAATGGCGTTCGGCTGAGACCCCAGCCAATGCCGGGTTAAAGGGACTGTCCCACCTTTGTGAAAGTTGTCGAATCACACTTAATTGTGTGTCTACATGTCAGGCGAGGTCAGCTGAACATGTTCGTGAACTTTTTTTCCGAGAAAAAAAAATCGCTTACCTTGGAAGATATTGAACTTTGAATGTACAACTTTTACTTTCATTTGTTAAAACAATCCTGATTTTTATTTTAAAAAAATACAACCAAAAAAGGGGCCCCACTGGGCAGCCTCAGAGGAACTCCCACGGGGCAGCCTCAGAGGGGCCCTACGGGACAGCCTCAGATGGGCCCCCCACGGGGCCGCCTCAGAGGGGCCCCACGGAGCCGCCTCAGAGGGGCCCCACAGAGCCGCCTCAGAGGGGCCCAAATTTCGAAAGGGGGGGGTCACGGGGCCGTGTACCCCCCCTCCCTCCCCTCCCCCTTGTGTGCGCCTCTGTATGAGTTACACTTCGTCTTATTTTATATATGTATCTTTTTTCTCCTTAGAGCTTCGACCCGTTGCACATTTTCGCGATAACTTCGCTTTCTATATTTTCGCGGTGGACCCCTTCGGATGAAGAAGAAAAAACTTTTGATTTGTAAAAAATACAACCGGACAGGGCCCACCTCATAGGGCGGCTCGGTGGCATCATAGCATTTGGTAAGGAGGCACGGGCCCGCGTGCCAAACAGGACTTCAAAATGGGTATATCGGATTTTGAAATTTTCAGTTTTTGACACCCATTTTTGTTTACAAAAATGTATTTTTTTCGGAAAATTTCCACAAAATGTGCCAAACAAAAATTACAACCAAACAGAGGCCCACGGGGCCACCTCAGAGGGTCCCCACGGGCCTCCTCAGAGGGGCCCCGCATTTCGTAAGGGGGGGTCACGGGCCCGTGTGCCCGTGTGCGCGCCTGCGTACATACCTAAGGCTTTCGATTTATCTCTTCATTCTGCCGGTTGACAAGAATTGTGCGACTGCATGTTAACAATAGGACTCAGAGTCTACACATAAAATCATTAAGTAGGGAAAGTATCCTACATGCGAAGAAGACGTTACACGGCTAAGACAAATGTATTGAAATATAATATCCTGTTCGTAATCTAAGTCTGGACGGCCCGCCGATCTCCTTGCAGCAATATGTAACTATGGCATAAGTAAGCATAAGCTAATGATATTTACCATTAAGATAACAAATATTAAACCATTAGAAAAAGATCGCGCATTCAAAATATCCCGAAACATTCATGGCGCCTGTCACAAAGGTCCTTTGCTGCTGCCGCGTTGACGGCTGACGCCGCATCGAATTTCTCCCGAAGGGAAGAGCCCGGCGAAAACCGCCAAAGATCTGGGCGAAACACGCGTTTGGGCTGTGAGGCAGTCCCTCGCAGCCCAAATTTTCACAATGCTAAATTTCAATAGCTAGGCTGATTTGCGCCTATCGATACCAACAAACATCTTGAAATAACATGAAAATGAGACGAGTTTAAACCGTTTGAAAAATTGTTTTGTCTATGAAATATTGTGTTCCTTATAATCTTACTAAGATGATTGAATATTTAGGAAAAATACGATTATACTTTATATGTTTGGCTAATTTAGATAAGGCACTTTCTCATCTGCCTCAATGGAAGAACCGCCACTGGCTTAAAGGGAATAGTTCACCTTTAACATGGGGTTTTGGACTGAGATAGCAGATTTGTAGAGCAGATCTAAAAATGGTTTGTGGTGAAAGCATTACCTCTCTACGTTAAGTAATTTCGACACAGGACTAGTGGGCCCGATTTCAATCCCGCTGTTCCGGGCCACGATCGGGAAATGAACGCTCGCCGCCGCGCCGCCGGAGACAGGTAAACTCTCTGGCACGTAGTCTCTGGTCACAACGCCTCGTTAATATCCGCTCAGCCGCCCGGGCGGCGCGGCGGCCCCTTGTCAGAGACTGTACTTGGCGTCAGGCGGAGAGGGGCGGAGCCAGAACGCCAGCTGCTATCGTACGATTTCTCGTGAAATAGAAAGAGAAACTTACTTCTTTCTCCACATATATCCATCAGTTGTCCAAACCAAAGTCATATTCATAGTTTTGAGCTCAAGATGCACCTAATGGGTGAACTTCAAGACAATTTGCAAGGTGACCTATTCCCTTTAAACTTTGAAATGGGTGGGAACGGGAGCCCCATCAGTTATGAATTTGGGTTGGAACGAGTTTGGGTCTGGCTGAATGGGCTGGAACGGGATGGGGGCTGAAAATTGTGTCCCGTGAAAGGCTCTAAGTCTGTACGTGTACAGCCTCAAGATTGTCGTATCCAATATACGCAAATGTTGAAATATGCGCACCGATCGATCAAAATAAAATGCTTCACAGCAACAATATAACTGCTAGGCATGAATCATTTAAGTATATATGGTCTGAAAATGATTTATTTTAAATACAAATAACCATTTTACTCAGATTCAAGATGTTTCGGGATTTTCAAGTCGTTTTTGTTTGGGGGGAGGGCAAACCCATACGTTTGCCTACCGATTTTTCTTGGGGGAGGGCAATTCGTGTTTTTTTTTGGGGGGAGGGCAATTGCCAATTTTGCCCAACCGTAAATTTGCCATTGGTCTACTGTTTTGGAATGGCAAAATATTTTTTTCTTACGGTAAGTAGCTATTGGTTTGATTGTTGGATACGATAAAATTCACATCTGGAGCCCCTTTAGTTGAATTTTCACTTAAATATTGTTTTTGCTTATTTTGTGTTTCGATATCGATAAAACGATCGCCACTTTCACAAGAAAATCAGAGGGAAAACATATGTTATGTACAGCAGCGCACCTAAGACAATAAACAATATATACGAGCAATGTTAACAAATCGTGGAAAAGCAAAATTGCCGTCGAGGTTCTGTTCGGCTGCAGCTATTAGCGCTCACGAGCTGTTTTGTCGAAATGCTATTGGCCGGCGCTAACGATATGCTAGCAAACTTGTATCGATATTTCGATATTATCAATGCTTCTAGTAGTGGTAAGCCCTCGGCGGGTCTACCCGATAACTTTTTACTACCAGCCAGTTCCTGGAGTCTTTTGAATATCTCAGCAACTAGTATGAATCTGGAGAAATGAAAGGCATGGTTCGATTAAGAAAATTATGTTCTATAAATCAGTGTCAAAAATCCCGAATAACCAATGTCAGTAGACACACTCTCTTTAAAACATACGAGGAAGTCGACACGAACATCCTTTCCAAGCAGCCCAACCCCATGTCACACTTCCGCCCGGCGGCTGGTAGCCTGCAGCCACTAATTGTCGGTCCCTTTCTGGTCGACATCGGACACCGTTAACGGCCCGCCGCACCGCCGCCGGAGAGCAACGTCGGCGACATCAAAGCGGCCGAGATGCGCCGTCCGGACGCGGCGGAATGCGCATGCGCGCGGCGGCCGGGCGCTGGTCGTGTCTCGCCGCCGTGCAGCATTCCATCCCCGGCCTCTCGTAAGCGGCCGACGTGACAATTATCGTGTCTTCATGTGCATAACCCCGGAATGCCCGTGATATATTACCGCGATGCAACGAGCGGGAAATATTGGTCGTGCCGTCCGGGCGGCATCAATTAGGCCCGGTTCGTGTGTGTCTCGGCCGCCGCGGCGCGTCACACACACGCCAACTATGTGGTAACAGCGCCGCTCGGCGCGCCAGCAGGATGTGGCCGGCGCATATGGCGTGACCTGGCGGTGACCCGACGGTGACCCGACGGTGACCCGGCGTCGCCAGCCGACCCGTCCGTAAGCGGCTGTCGTGCGAGCGGGGTCAGCCGGGTCAGAGGTCACGCACAGGGGGCGCGTGAATCGGCCCGCGATGGAAATGATAAAAACGTGTGAATATTTATTCTGTGAATGAGCACCGCGGCCGCCGCCACGACGGGAAGTTGGGACTGTTGTCTCGCTCAGCCCGCATTCCTTGCTACGAATTCCTGCCCTCGGGCGCCTGCCTGTGTTCAAAGAAGGGATGGGTAGGAAGAGATAGGGAGAGATAGAGGGTGCGTTGGGGAGACAGGGGAGAGGCTGGGTACTGGGGAGAGAAGGATAGGGAGATAAAGAGAGAGGTAGTTAGAGGGAAGAGGTGAGAAAAGAGAGATCAACTGCGAATTTCGCAAATGAAGCGGAAGCGTTTGGTGCAAATACCTGAAATTGGAAGAAAGACACTCGATTCTAAAAAGAGGGTGATAGGAATTGTGCAGTACAATATCTGTACTAAACACATGAGCCAGAGGTGGACACTATTTGAATTACGATTTGAAATAGTAACTAACTCCAATTACTATTACTATTACTATTATTGAAATAGTAATAGTAATAATTAAATATTATTTTAATAGTTAAATATTATTTTAATAGTTAAATATTATTTTAATAGTTAAATATTATTTTAATCGTTAAATAGTATTGTACAAGTGAAATATTATTGCAATCGTTAAATATTATTTTAATAGTTAAATATTATTGCAATAGTTAAATATTATTTTTATATTTTCTATTTCGAATAGGTCATCTCTGAACTATTTTATTTTGTATTTGAAATACCCATTTGTAGACTATTTACTATTCGCAAATAGTCGGAATAGTTTCCTGTTTTTATCCAATAATCTACCTAATTTCCGTCCCGTTCGCGACGGGTTCTCACAACTGTCTCAGCAGGGACAGCGAGAAACGTCAGAAGTGGATTTTTCGTGCAGTACCGCCTGTTTGACTTTAGCCTGAATGAAGCAGCTCCTCCCCTCCCATTTTCCATCCATTGTTTCACCAATATTTTAACGGCCCAGTTGTGAGTGGCCAAGGTGATGTGAGTTGGGGCACGCGCCATGCTATGTGCGCACCAGACAGGGGTGAGGATCCTATTCAGACAGGGGTGTAGGATTCTATTCAGACAGGGGTGTAGGATTCTATTCAGACAGGGGTGTAGGATTCTATTCAGACAGAGGTGTAGGATCTTACTCAGACAGGAGTGTAGGATCCTACTCAGACAGGAGTGTAGGATCTTACTCAGACAGGGGTGTAGGATCTTACTCAGACAGGAGTGTAGGATCCTACTCAGACAGGAGTGTAGGATCCTATTCAGACAGGGGTGTAGGATCCTATTCAGACAGGAGTGTAGGATCTTACTCAGACAGGAGTGTAGGATCTTACTCAGACAGGGGTGTAGGATCTTACTCAGACAGGGGTGTAGGATCCTACTCAGACAAGGGTGTAGGATCTTACTCAGACAGGGGTGTAGGATCCTATTGACAGGGGTGTAGGATCCTATTCAGACAGGGGTGTAGGATCCTATTCAGACAGGGGTGTAGGATTCTATTCAGACAGGGGTGTAGGATTCTATTCAGACAGGGGTGTAGGATCCTACTCAGACAGAGGTGTAGGATCCTATTCAGTTGAGAAGGCTTCAGCCTCCCCAATTTGGCTTCAGCCCCCCCCCCCCCCCAACTTGGACGAGGAAGTGGGTCAAATCCGGGGAGAAATCTGTATTTTTGTGGATTTTGATGGTACTTTAAGCGATTTTCCCAGCTCAGCCCCCCCCCCCGCCCCTCCAAACTTTTCTGTAGAAGCTACACCCCTGGCAGGGGCGGATCCAGGATGTTTCAATGGGGGGGGGGGGGGGGTGCGGCAGGACATAGGAGCGCATTTTGTTCCCGGGGAACAGGTGCGCATTTTTTTCACAGGGAACAGGGGCGCATTTTTTTCCGGGAAATTGGGGCGCACGTTTCTCCAAACATGCACAGGGGCGGATCTAGGGTTTTCCGAAGGGGTGGGCGGCTGACCCAGGGGGCGGCATTTTCGCCGCCAAAGGGGACGCCATGGGCTTATAGGGGCGTTAAAGGTTAATTAATAACATACATTTTCCTGCAAAAATTGGCAATTCTCTTACGCTTACTCATTTGCAGTTTGTCTTTTCGAAAAAGCAAAATTATAAATGTATTTTTTTTAATGATACTGAATTTATTTGTATAGCAATCTCACATGTAGGTATGTCGTTCGTCAGTAGCACGCATTTTCGTCGGTAGCACTTATATTCGAGTTCGGTCGTGGATGTGACTAATTATGTCACGGCTTGGTCGCTCACCTCTCTCTGGCCTGCCGAAATATACCTTCTCTCTCTCTCCTCTCTGACATTCAAACGTAAGGTTTGAACCAAATACAAATTTGCGCTCAGCCTTAGCTGACAGCACGAGGATTTTCCGTAAGTCCAGGAGCTTCCCCGTCTCGGCATACAACTTTTTTTTTTAGCGGGAACGTCATTTAGGGCAGCCCCTGCGTTGTCCGGAGTGATAAACTCATTCTACCTCAATTGAAGGAAGAGCATCACAGAAACTTTTGTTCTTCTTGTCTCCCATGAGTTACACTCAGTGGTGTGCGTATAAATTCACAAAGGGTCGGCTTCAGTGCCATAGGCGTAGGAACCGGGAGGAGCCCCCCCCCCCCAACACCTTTCGGCCCATTTGTGGCTAACATCTTTTCCTTTGCTTAGTATAAAGTAATATGTTAGATGGCAAACGGTTCGCCAAGATGAGAGGAGCCCAAATCTGCAAATAAATCTTGCATATGGGAGCTTGGTTTCTCTCAAGACAAGATCAAAGTTTCACTGCCCCCTCCCCCTCCCCTACTTTTCGTGACGTTCCTACGCCCATGTTCAGGGCCATCACTCGGTCTGAGGGGCCTTGGGTCTGAGGGAGCCCTTTGTCAGCCTGAGGAGACCCTTTGTCAGCCTGAGGAGGTCCTTATGTTCCGTCTGAGGGGCCTTTGGTTGGCGTGAGGGGCCTACGGTCGGGTTGAGGGGATCCTCCGGCGCCCCGAAGGGGAACTTGGTCGGCTTGATGGGCTCACAGTCAACCTGAGCGGTCCTCTGTCGGCTTGAGATACTGGCGGATCCAGACGGGGGGGGGGGGGCATCAGGGGAAAATGCCCCCCGCAGGAATCGGGGGGGGGGTCATTCAATACAAGTATGCCCCCCCCCCCCTCCTGCGTGTTCCCAATTTTTCGTAAAATCGTAAAAATTGTCTTTGCAGCAGTCAAAATCTAGCTATCCACAGTCAAAAACCGGAAAATTTCGCGCCGCTTCGCGGCATGACACAACTTTCACAATTGCTTATAAGAATTTGGAAAATGGGAAGATGAATTACATTAGGTAGGTGTCTGGCAGAGGCTCTTCTGGCGGGAATTGCTGGCACTGGTGGATCCAGGGGGCATCAGGGGCAAATGCCCCCCCCCCCCCCCTCCTCCACAGGAATCTGAGAGGGGCATTCAATACAAGTATGCCCCCCCGCGCGTTCCCTGCGCTAAACGTGAAAAACAATGATCTTAGGAGGATTATCAAACGGAGTCGCCTTCATGAAAACGGAAGTTTTTTCTGCTCTCGAGTAATTGAATTTGAAGCTTGTATGTAACCCTTTATTTCAATAATAGACAGAACAGCGCACCTGATGCAATTCAAGCAGCCCCGGTGACACTTAACCCACGCCCCGCTGGGGGGGGGGGGGGGGGGGGGGGGGCACAGAATCAGCCCCCTTCCTGGATTTTCTCAAGAACTTGAAAACGATGATAGATATCAAGGTCAAACTTTCAGTACCTTATGCTGCATCAATTCGACGTCTTCTCACCCAATTCCAATCAAATTGATGCAGCATTTTGGGACATAATTACTTTTTAATGACGCCATGTCATGCCATTTTTGGTGGAGAAAAAAAAACGATAAATGTTTGAACAATCGTAGAGAATAGAGTTTTGAAGCAAATTGCAAATAAAAAACGTCAAAAGAAAGAAAATGACATCCTCTTCAAAATAACCATCTCGTATTTCCGATTTTTTTTAACCCAAAAAAATAGGGAATACTTTTTTCGGAGGAAAAAATCCACAAAATCAATTTTTGTGTATTTGAAAATTTAATTTCTTGCTCGAATATCAAAATAAGGTGACCGGCCTAAATCCGCGGAGGAGGAAAACAATGGGGACCTCTTTGCCACAAAAAGATGCCCCCCCCCCCCCGACGGAGAGAGGCTGGATCCGCCAGTGGAGAACTCAGTCGGCTTGAGCGGGCCCCCTGTCGGCCTGATAGGCCCTCGTGCGGCATCAGGGACCCTTATATTACTTATAGACCTGACAGAACCCTTGTAATGCCTGAGCGGATCCATGGCTGGTCTGAGAGGGCGATTGTCGATGCCTGAGAGCCCTGTATCCGCCTCTGCGATTGTCAACGCTGCCGCCCCCTGTATCCGCCCCTGACCCCTGGCGCCAGAATTACTTGATTGACGGTGATCCTGTTGTAAATTCGGAGCTATGGAAACACAGCCCCTTAAAAAAACAAGGTTTTAGGAAGAATTTAACCCTATGTTTTCTGTGGAGCTGGGTTGGTGTCGTCCGAGAATGGACATCTTAAAATGGACTAGTTGCATGTTACCTAACCCACCCATTTGTTACCACCCATTTGTTTATGTATTTTATAAAAAGCAAATCAATACAAAATATTTTATAAAGTGTCACTTTACTATAAATTCCTCCAAATTGTCAGTACCTATTTAATATAATTAAGTATATTTACGTAATTTAGAATTCTGCTCTCTGATTGGTCGTGACGTCAGATGGCAATAGTTCAGGCGATCAAAGTTACCTGAGATATAGTCTTTATTTAGCAAGTCGATTGACACATTTATTTTTAATATGGAGGTTCAACAAACAAATTAACAACATACTTATCGCACGCGCACGGAAATCAAAGCACGTGAAACGGATAATTTAACCAGATGTCATTTAATTTGTAATCACGCGGCTTTACACAAACAAGCATCAAACTAAAATTGTGGAATTCTACCTTATGACCAAATCAATAATCTTAGCGGATGTTCAAACGCATTTTAACGGATCGCTACAGCCAAACGGATCCTAGGGATGATCTATATATCTATCCATACAAGCTCTGGACCCGACAGAAGCTATTTCAGAACAACATTGAGGGCACGGTCGTATTTTGCAAGTGGTTTCTGGGGCAATGTTTCAGTGAGGGCAGCCTCCGGATCTGAGCTTTCTTGATTACTCCCTGTGGGGGTACCTCAAAGAGTTATAGGTGTTTAAGAAGAATATCCAGACCAGGAAGCAACTAAAGAGAGCACTGCGGGCCATCCCCGCCGACATGTGCCCGTAAGCAGTGGTGAGTCTGAGGCGGAGGGCAGAGCTGTGCCTCAGCCGAAACGAAGCCTATCTCGAACATGTGCTGTAAAGGCTATTAAGATTACGCTTTGTGTTTTTAACATGTACAGCATAAATCTCCACGAATTTCTGAGCAGTTTGGTGTGAACAGTAAATCAAAGGAAAACGCTTAAAGGGAAATAATGACCTTTTGATTTTGTTAGCAACAATTTCTTAGGCTACCGTTATGGTTTTAAAATTACTTTATTTAAATTTAAGAATTAAATCAAATTAATCCCAAATTCAAAGTTGTAAGTTTGGAAAAAATACAAAACAAGTACCTTGTGTACTTCATGAAGGTCATTGACAAATTCGTCCTTCCCTACCAGTATTCGCAAAGCACTCGGCACTGCGCCATAATAGCAAAAGGCGAGAGAAATGCATATTGGATACAATATTATTACGTCATAAGTTTCTGAAGTGTCAACTACTATGAAATACAGTGATACAATACCTTTAATAATGATTAACAAGAAAATTCAAACTATTTGAATAAGTCTTTAATTAGCTTTCGACTCAAAATCAGATATATTTTGCAATGCTACACAAGAATGGCACCAGTGACGTCATTAACAAAGCCTGCTGCGGGACTTGGGTATACTAATCAGGAACAACTCGCCACAACGGTTAAGTGCGCCGAGAAGCATGACAATGACTTTGTAAACAAATCGCCGACGCTAAATAGGTCGCCGTCGATGTGCATCGATGAGCTTCCGAATTAATTGCCAGTTTTGTGTTATTGTTTTGTTAGTTTTTTTGGGAAAAATTATTATTTTTCCTGATAATATAAAGCATAGTGTTATATACAGCCACAGACAAATTGTACAAAACTCCTAATGTTGAAAACAAATGAATTGATTTTCAAAAATTGAGGGTCGCAACCACTAACTATGCCGCCGTTGATGTGCATCGATGAGCATCCGATTTTATTGCCACTTTTTTCAATCGCTGTTAGTTTTAGAAGATCGCCGGGCATATAATCACAACAAGCAGAACGCACAATATATTTTCCACTCCATTGCGTAAAAAAACAATACGGGAAAAGCCCGCAGTTTGATGAGGACCAAAAAGTACTTGCAAGTACCGGTCGTTAAAAGTGTGGAACGCTTATCAACTTTAACTTTAAATATCTTTCGGTAGGAAAGTTTTCATGCAAAATGTGATGAATTTACAATATATTTTGGTCTCGTCTGGCGATTTCAAGTGCTAACTCCATTTTTGTGGAAAAAGGTCATTATTTCCCTTTAAAGGGAGATAATGACCTTTTTCCACAAAAATGGAGTTAGCACCTGAAATCGATAGACGAGACCAAAATATATTGTAAATTCATCACATTTTGCATATAACAATTCCTACCGCGAGATATTTCAATTCATAGTTGATAAGCGCTCCACGCTTATAATCAGCAAGCACTCGGTAACGTATTCAGTAAATTAGCCTCCCTACGCATTGTTATTTATCATGAAGGTATGCAATATGTTTCCTGCATTCTATCTTTTGCGAATATGTGCCAAACTTTTATGAACAATCAACAATCATTTTAAAAAAGTGCATTGAAATCGGCAGTTTAGGTAGGCCCCCGATGGCAACCTATTTAGTGTCGGCGATTTGTTTATAAGTGCCCATTCAACAACGTTGAACAGATTGACACAAAAGCGCCAGATGTTGCGCTTTCCAATAGTGTAGGGAAAATACCGATCATAAATTTTCCCAAACTTCCAACTTTGAATTAGGGAATAATTGTATTTAATTCTTAAATTTAGATCACATCATTTTAACACCATAACGGTAGCCAAAGAAAGTGTTGCTAACAAAATCAAAAGGTCATTATCTCCCTTTAACCATTTTTATTTTCCACGGGAAACGCCGGGAAACGCCGTGCTTTTCCGGTGGCCGGCGGTTCACTATTGCCATCTGACGTCACAACATCAAGTGCTTTATAAATTATACACTTTTACATACAAATATCTCGCGAAGTATTGATTGTTATGCAAAATGGTGTGTATCACGTTCATCAGCACATTTTGCTTATTGTTTTGCAAATATTCAACCAACAACCTGCAACTAGTCCATTCAAAAAGCATATTGTCGTTTTTAACACATGCAACGACGGAGTCCGTGCCAGCTTCGAACCGACAGAGGGGGGCAGAAAATCACGCAACATTGCGACAAGCAGAAAATGAGCTCGTGTTAGATAGCTCGTGACAAGTTGTAGCGAAGTATCTCAGTCACTTTTTAGGTCAGATTAACATTGAGGTCGCCAGATGTCATCAAAAGTCCATCTTCGGCCATACCTATAAGGATGTCCCTTACAAAACCGCCGCCTTTATCTCAAGAACGAGAAGAGCTAACGACGCACAGACAGAAGAAAAAACATTCGAAAAAACATTTAATTTTATGTCTACAGTGTTCCATGATATTTTACCTCAGGTCAATATTTAGGCCAGGGAGGTCCTTGAGTTGTGAACATTCTAAAATCCTTACATTGTTTTCTGATAATAACTTTTGACAGAGGCACGATAGTGATTCGGCTTTCACCGCTGTGTTTATCTTGCCGAACCTCGTCGAATGATATATGGCGCGACCTGGTTAGATAATATCTGAAAATTGACCTGACCTGGGGTCAAGCTAAGGTCAGGCCAAGGCGAAATATCACATCAATCGACGCGTCTCGACGAAACATGAACTCGACGAAACATGAACCCCATTGCCCTTTCTTAATTCGGCGCAAAAAGTTATTGAATACAAACTACGCAGTACGCATGACCTCGAGATAATCTGTTGACATTGTAGACGTTACAGGACAACACTGTCACATGTTTCTTTGCATCTGGCACAATAATGGTAGGTCTGGTGGAAAAGTGGGAAAATTAAGCCATTTTTACGGTGAATTTATATCCTTTTTCATTTTTCCCATTGACTTATAATCGGTAGGTCACGAAATCGACCCGACCTAACAAGTCACCGATATATACAAATCCGAGCTAGCAGAACTGTGGGTACCTACTTACCAGTAAGGCGCCGTAGTTGGCGATGAACGAGCGAGCGCGAAGGAAATGCATGGGGAATTTCAACTTGATCGGGCAAGTAGTTTGAGATACAAAAAAAGGGTGCGCACGTGCGCACGTGCATAGGCACCCACCTTTGACTCGTGGGAAAGTGTGGGCTGAGAGGTCCCTAACCAGAGGCAGAACTTTTTGTTTTTCGTTGGGGTTGTAATTGGGTCGGCGACCGGGGGGGGGGGGGTAGTAAAAGCGACTAATGATACAAATGAAGTATGTGCAAAATTGAAGTTTAACACCTTAGAATGAACATAGGTTGTAATACCTCATTACTGACGTATTTTAGCAACAGCGAGGTGTGCAATCTTAAACAAATTGAAAGTATCATGTTGGGTCAAAGTAGGCAAAGACTACCTCATGGTAGCTCACACAACAATAATCAGCCAATATCAATATTAAGGTTGTACATAAATGGTGTGATTCAGCAACTAGCCATTTCTTGCAAGAAAGGCACCTCCTCCTGGTGATGGTCCAGGTCCGGTCCTTTTATATATTACAGTGAGATATAAAAATACTTATAACATATTTGATATTTCCCACAACTCACAAGGCCATGGGTGGATAATTGTTTTTAAAGTTGCCCCGGCCGAGGACAGGGGCGCAACCAAGGGGCCCTAGGGGGCACGTGGCACGTGGCGGTCCGTGAAGTTAGTGACGGAATCGGATTCGAATTCAGCGTCGAGTAGCGATTTGCTTCAAAATGTGGGAACAGTTTAATTGGGGCACGCTGATCACGCAAATGACATTCATTTTGACATTCAAGGTCATCTTCAAAATCATCTTCAAGGTCAAAGGACGGGGTGGCTCAAAACGACCCGAAGTTATTGTCCGATCGCAAAACAAAATAATGGTATCATTCTATTCCTCGAGCCAATATCTAGGCGCAGCTTTCGAAACCTCACTGGAGGCAAATGACCTTGACCCTCATTTTCAAGGTCAAAGGACAAATAACCCGAAGTTATTGTCCGATCGCCAAAATAATGGTCTCATTCGATTCCTCGGGTTAATTCGATTCCTCATTCGATTCCACAGCCTTCGCAAACTCACTCGTGGCAAAGTGGCAAATGACATTGACCCTCATTTTCAAGGCCATATGACGGGGCAGCTCAAAACGACCCGAAGTTAGAAGCCGATTGCCAAAATAATGGTCTCATTAGATTCCTCGGGTCAGTATCTGCCGTAACCTTTGCAACCTCACTCGTGGAAAATGACCTTGACCCTCAATTTCAAGGTCAAAGGACTCAAAACGACCCGAAGTTTAATCCAATCGCCATTAATCTTGAAATTGAGGGCCAATGTCATTTGCTACGAGTGAGGTTGCGAAGGCTACGGCTATATACTGACCCGAGTAATCGAATGAGACCATTATTTTGGCGATCGGACAATAACTGCGGCTAAGATTACCGTGAATGTCAAAATGAATGCCATTTCGTGATCAGCGTGCCCCAATTGACCTGTCACCACATTGTGAAGCGAATCGCTACTCGACGCTGAATTCGAATCCGAATCCGTCGCTAACTTCATGGACATGCGGGGGAATCACGATTGAGGGCGCCTCTCCTGGGCGTCTGGACACCGAAGGTGCCACTCTCGAGTGCAGGTGGCGCCCCTTGAGTCGTGAGTGCCGGCGGCACCCCTTTAGATCGGACAATATGCCTCTTTTAGACCGGAGATAGCGACCCCAACTGTGCCTCCCCCGAAAATATAAGTTTTCTGACCTGCCCGAGGTGTTCACTAAGACAAAGTTGGCAAGGCTCAGCCTCCTTTGACTACCCCCCCCCCCCCCCCCCCCCATTTCGAAAGCGCACCGAAAGCGCAATTTTACCCATATTTTTCACAGATAGTCGTACCAAGTATGCATTTTTATGCTGGGATTTTATTTGCGTTTCTTTATTCTTTTTAAATAATAACTAAGGTCTTGCAAAAAAAAGGTCTCTCAAAAATGGCTGCCCCGGCCCCGCCGAGGCAACTTTGAGGTTTCCCCGGCCGCAGCCGGGGCTGCCCTATAGGATTCTCCACCCGTGCACAAGGCAAACAAATTAGGCGAGAACCAAACAGCATTATTTTAGTAAGGCAATACATTAATCCCATCACCGAATAACTAACTTTATCACCGTAAATGACTTAAAATCACCCAAACGTCACAACATATTGAGGATTTCGGGCTTCGGCCGATGGACTTCTTTAAAAATATGTAAACTGGCTCCAAGGGTTAGGTTAGGTGAGGTGAGGTGAGGTGAGGTGAGGTGAGGTAAGGTAAAGGTAAAGGTGAGGTGAGGTGAGGTGAGGTGAGGTAAGGTAAGGTGAGGTGAGGTGAGGTGAGGTGAGGTGAGGTGAGGTGAGGTGAGGTGAGGTTAGGTTAGGTGAGGTGAGGTGAGGTGAGGTGAGGTGAGGTGAGGTGAGGTGAGGTGAGGTGAGGTGAGGTTAGGTTAGGTTAGGATAAAAGCTTGAGAAATAAATGGTGATGCTTTAACATGGAAGTCAATGAGAAAGTGGTCATTTCGGTGATGGATTAATCCTCTCCCTACGGGAGCTTTTTTCACTTTCGCCTTACGGGGGGGGTCTGACAGGCCCCCTGTTAACTTCCAAACCAAGTAACTTTGAGCAATGCGGTAAGAACCAGCATGTTGCCTGTCATGAGAGGAATCTAACAGTATGCGAATTTTAGGTTTCAGGTCAACGGGTGACCTTCCAGGTCAAGTGAATGACCTCGGACTTACCACGTCCGGAACAGAGATTTTGCCATGCAGAAAACCTCAAAATTAGAAATTGATAAATGTAAATAAAAAGGCATGTTTCTAGACCAGTTTTGGCTCAGAAATACAAAAAAGGTAATTATTTGTTCGTATCTTGTCAAAAAAAAAGTTTAAAAAAAAAAAATGACGTCATCAGTTTCTTACACTTAGAAGCTATCACTCAGTCAAAAATGAAGATATTGCTTTGAAATTTGGTATGAGTATTGTCCATACTCAGTACTCTCCCATGAATTCCGGTTTTTCTAATATCTTTGAAAAATTTTATTTTGTGGGGATTAAAAAAAACAATTAGGGGTCAAAACCCCAAAATTTTGAAAATCCGAGATCGCCATTTTAAAGAGAATGCTATTTTGTATCTTTGGTGAATTGCGTTTGCAATTTGTTTCGAAACTCTGTTTTCTACGATTTTGCAAATATTTATCATTTTTTACCAACATGACGTCATCAAAACATGATTATCTCCAAAACTACTCAACCAATTTCAATTAAAGTTTTACAGCCTATGTATAATTGTTGTAAAACTTAACTACCAAAAATTTTAGCAAGATGCATTGCATGTGTAAAAAGTTATTCAAGAAAACCCTCAGGGTTCTGTCAGGCCCCCCCCCCCCCCCCTGTAGGGCGAGGGTTAATACCCTGCCTTTTAGGAATAATAAAAGACGTACGTAAAATTAGCAGCTGATTGATATTGCCCAATCTATAATTGTGAGGCCCGTCGCCTCAAAATTGCCTGAAACTAGACAGGTAGGTCCTCCTTGCCACGCTAAACACGAAAAACGTAAAATTATCCTGGAATACGGGCTACTTTTAAAGTTATAACGTGTTAAGTTTTGAATGTCTGTCAGTTGAATATCTGGCTAACTTGACGCGGAAAGCTTCCAATTCCTGCGCAGTCGTTTCAAAATAAAGGAAGACAGACATTCAAAACTTAAACAAATCTATAACTCTGAAAGTACCCCGTGTTCCAGGCTAATCTTACGTTTTTCGTGTTCAGCGTGGCAAGGAGGGCCTACCTGCCAAGTTTCAGGCGATTCTGAGGCGACGGGACTCAAAACTGTAAAGACATAAAGACATAAAAGAAAAGTGCAACAAAGAGCCTCTTGGGCCCATCCGAGGTTGCACCCCACCCCACACCCCCCCCCCCCCTCCACCAGTCTCGCCCCTTCAAATCACCTTACTCTACCTGCATAAAAGAAGGCTAATCCCACGAGTATTTATGAACTAATCCCTTCTCTGTAAAGTATTTATCAAATCTAATTTTGAAGGAAGCAAGTGTCACTGCATCAGCGACATCCCCTGGTAGCATATTCCAATGTCGTACAACCCTTCTACTGAAAAATTACTGTCGTAGCCTAGTCCTACTTGTTTCATAATGAGTTTATGCTGATGACCTCTACCTCAATTTTCCCTATTGAACTCAAACATACCCTTTAAATATCCAGAATGCTGACTATTTACAAATTTGAAGACTTCAATTAGATCTCCTCTTAGCCTTCTATATCTAAGTGAAAACATACCCAATTTTTTAATCTATCTTCATAAGGTAAACTACCAAGACAATTAACCATTTTTGTTGCCCTTTTTTAACTCTTTCTAACAACCAGCAATCTTTCTCATATGTTGGAGACCAGGCTTGTACACAATACTCCAAATGTGGTCTAACGTATGCACAATACAGTTTTGTTATTACCTTTTCACTCTTGTAGGAAACATTTCTGTTAATGGCCCCTAGCATTCTAAGTGCCTTTTTCCTAGCTTCTACAACCTGGTCTGACGCTGATAGTCTATTGTTTACCACGACACCTAAATCTCTTTCCTTTTCAATCTGCTCCATTTTCTGCCCACCCATTTCATACCTATGTTTACTGCTAACCCGTCCAGCGTGCATAATCTTACATTTACTCAAATTGAATTTCATCTGCCATGCTTCAGACCACTCAACTAAGGTCATTGCTAACTAACACATCATCTACCTTAAATGTCCAGATCTGATTGAAAAACATCCTGATCATGTTTTCCTCTAATAATCCTGACAACTTTTAGATCGTCTGCAAATTTCAAGACTTTGCTGTCTATACTGTTCTCAATTGCATTCACAAATATTATAAAAAGCAATGGGCCCAGCACTGAGCCCTGTGGAACCCCACTGAGAACCTCCTTCCATTGTGATTGGCACCCATTCAATATAACCCTTTGCTGGCGTCCTGAAAGCCACGTTTCTATCCAATCCAGAATCTTGCCCCTGATCCCATGCATTTTAAGTTGCAACCCCAGTCTTGTATGGGGGACTTTGTCAAATGCTTTACTGAAATCAAGAAAAGCTACATCTAGCTGTTTGCCCTGATCAAAGCTATCTGTTGCAACATCCAAAAACTCCAGAAGATTAGTTAAACAAGAACGGCCCTTCCTAAAGCCATGCTGTGTATCCTTGATGAGTTCATTTTGCTCCAAGAATTCAACAATCTTATCTTTGATGATTGATTCAAGCACCTTGCAGACTAATGAGGTCAGACTAACCGGTCTATAGTTTTCCTCTTTACTTCTATCTCCCTTCTTATGAATAGGAACAACATTTGCTCTTTTCCAATCAAGTGGAATTTTACTATCTGCGAGTGATTTAGAAAATATTATGGCTAATGGAACCGACAACTCCCTTTCAGATTCTCTTAAAAGTCTAGCATGGATTTCATCAGGTCCTTCTGCCTTGTTAGGCCTTACTTTCTTTAGATATTCTAGAACAAGTTCACTACTTATGCCACCTAGCTCTCCTATAGTCTCCTCTGTCTCTAGCTCAGGCTGAAGTGCTGCAATACTACTCTGGTCCTCGATAGTAAAGACAGATTGAAACTGATCATTAAGCACTTCAACCATTTCACTGTCCTTGCTAACTAACACATCATCTACCTTAAATGGACCTATATTTTTGGAAACTGTACTGAACTTATAAAAACTGAAGAACTTCTTACTATCTGCATTACAATGTCTAGCTAAATCAAGTTCCTTTGCCCTTTTAGCTGCTCTGACCTTTTTCTTAACTGAATTTCTTGCATTCTGGTAGGCCTTCCGATTTATATCTAGTGAAGATCCCTTCAAAATGCCAAATGCACTTCCTTTAGCTTGTATAGCACTCCTTACTTCTGGGGTAAGCCAAACTGGTTTGCCCTTGGTTCTGTTACGTTTGTGCCTGAGGGGTATATGCCGATTTTGAATTTGGCTTAATCTAGCTTTGAAAACATTCCAGGCCTCACATGCATCTAAACCTGCCAACTCAACGTTCCATTTTATCTGTGCGAGGTCATTTCTAATACCATCAAAATCAGCCCGGCTGAAGTTTGGAACCATAATAAGGTTATCTTTGGGCCTCATTTCTGATGAGATATTGAATTTAACCATATTGTGATCACTGGTTCCTAGACCTGCACAAATGCTTATGTCACTAACTAGATCACTGTTGTCTGAGAATACAAGGTCTAGAATGGAGCAATGTCTGGTTGACTCTGTTACAAACTGATGCATGAAAAGCTCCTCTTCAAAGATGTGCCTATACAACCTACACTCATTTGTTTCCTCTGCTATACTTTCGTATCCTCTTAAGTTAAAATCTCCCATAATAAGACACTGAGCCCGAAAGTTCCTACGTATTTCCTCACAAATATCTTGGTCTGTTTCAGCTTGGGAGTTCCTTGGAAGATTCCCTGGTCTGTAAAATGCACCTATCCTCAACCTTCCTCTGTTTCCTGTACCAATTTTAATGTCAAGCCAGATTGATTCTACTTCTTTTACTTTACTAGAATCATCAACTCTAGTAGTGCAGTACACGCTATTTACATATACAAACACTCCGCCCCCCTGCCGTGATTCTCTGCAGTATGAGAACATGTTATACCCTTGTAACTCGAAATCCTGTAGCCTATCCCTATTATACCCCTCACTAACCCATGTCTCGGTTACACAAATTATATCAGGCTTTTCAAGGGCAACATAACACTCAAACTCATCAAATTTAGACCTAATACTTTGGGCATTCAGCAACACACATGTGATCTTATACTTTGAGCTGACTCTACTAATTCTGAGGGAATTATGATCTACTGTCCTATTCTGACATGAACTTCTACCAATGCTTACTTCCTGATGCCCTAGTACTAGCGTCCCCGAACCCCCCCCCCCCCCCCCCCCCCCCTCCTACCTAGTTTCCCTGAATGACACTTCTGTAGGCATCTCCCAAAGCCCTTGCCCCCTCATCCGATAAGTGAAGCCCATCCTTCATATAGTACCTACGCCACTCATAGAACTGATCCCATAAGTCTACATAACTAAGCCCCATAGCTGAACATAAGTTCTTAACTGAGCTGTTCACAGACAGAGCTCTCGAGTACCACTCCTCACTGGCTCCACAGCGAGGGAGGATGCCAGTCACAATGACTGGTTTCCTGGACTCCTTCAACCTCTGCAGCAGGCTCCGGTACTCCGCTACTATTCTCACACTCTGCCTAGGTCCTATGTCGTTCACCCCCACCTGTAGTATAACTGTCTCCGGGCTACTCCTACCAAGTTCTGCCTCAATGACAGGGCCCATATCAACTACTCTTGCCCCTGGTTTGACTATACATCTGTCCCTCTTCCCACAGAATGTTCGCCTTAAGGGCCTTACCCTTGAGTCCCCAACCACTAAATGCTGAATCTCTTCCCTGTCACTTTCAGCTGCTGACTAACGCACTGAACCTATTTGCTATTGTAACCTGCGGATGTTCCCTGGGGCTGTACTGCCTGACTCTACCCTGAACTTTTGTCCATCCCTCCTGATCCCCTTCCCTCTTCCTCCTCCAGATTTTGCTACCACCCTCCATTACCCAGCACCCCTCCTCATCCTTACTGTCTGTGGCCCTAGCATTACTTTCCACAATGTTGAGTCTCCAGAAACGTGACCCTCCAACACACTTCCAAACCCCAGCCGCACTATCCACCTTTGTCTTATCTTCCTCCCTTATGCCCCTATCAGAACTACCACTGGTCCCTGATCCTGTAGGCTCCTTTTCTGACCCCCTAACCACGATCTGCGCATACGTTCCTTGGTCAGGAGCTACACCCTCCTGCGGCTCATCTCTACACCTACACTTACTTAACTGCGCCTCAAGCTCCGCTACCCTAGCCTGGAGGGCCTCTAGCTCTGCTACCTTCGCCTGCATCCTAGTCATGCTCATTTGAATACACTAGTAACTTAGGTATATAACTTAGGTACTATGCACTTTTCAATACTTTACTAACTTAACTTAACTTTTTTTTTGTTTTTTGTTTGTTTTTTCTTCTTCTAAACCTTAACTAGATCTAAGTAAAGCTAGTGACACAAATCAGCTATGAGTGCACCTAATACTAGACTAAATATCTAATCCTTAAATAAACTGAATACTAAATACACCTTAATTATCCCTAATTTTCTAAAAACATCTACTTATCCAACCCTGCAACTAATAACACAAAAATAAGACTAAGACAATTTTGGCGCACACAAGCTAGAATGAAAAGTCCTTTAAAAAGCAAGTAAGAGGTAACAGCTAACTATGAATGCTTAAAAATAATACCTAAACGATCCACAAAACTAAATATCTAATCCTTATATCTAAATATAATGTGGTTCCTCAAAAAATACACAAAACAACAGAGCTATCCAACAGCTACTTAGCTTGTCTGATTGTATTGGCACTGTCCACTGTATTGTAGATCTCTAAAACGGTATAACTCTGAAAGTAGCCCGCGTTCTAGACTAATTTTAGGTTTTTCGTATTCAGCGTGGCAAGGAGGACGTACCTGCCAAGTTTCAGGAAATTCTGAGGCTACGTGCCTCAAATTTTAGATTGCCCAATAGATTGATACTACTGAGCAATATCAATCTACTGCTAATTTGACGTAGCTGAATAAAAGAGACAAATATGACGCAGCTATGTCAAATATGTACATTTATTTTGCCCTTGTATATTGCTTTAAATATTTATGCTGTTTTCACACGCGTTTTTGTTTGATTGATGTTGGATTAGGCTATTCTCTTTTAAAATGACTTTTACTGATGTGGCCCTCTACTTTTCAACACCATGACCAGGTATATCTTGTGAAAATAATGTTTGTCTGGCTAAAAATTGAAGGTTGTGATAAATTAATCCTAAATTTAAACTCATGATTTGGGTCTATGATTATTTGTGGTCTTTTTCCAGCTCAGGATGATTGGTATGCCTTCACGTCTTTCACACCAAAATATGTATAATATTGTTCAAGTTCTTCATTAAGTGTCAATTTCACCAGCATATTTTAGCTCAAAATGTAATATAACTTTTGCCAACCGCGTAAGGGTGCACTCTAATGTTAAATGTGTGACCTATCCAGAACTAAGCCCAATGTAAAATATGCTACACTCAATCTTGTTTTGCTCATGTTTTTATGTTAACACCTATAGATTGCCATTTTGTGGGTGTCTGAAATTGACAGAAATGCTACCCGTTTGTCAGTAGGTAGTGTTGTTCTATAGTGTTTATGACCCAACTAAATATGACCCTACACCCCTGGGTACCTACATAGTCTTTCTCAGTAATTTTGGGATAACATGTTGTACTACCTATTGTTGGATTTTAAATGTTATTTTATGACAAACTTTACTAACATTTTAAAGTTTGTCCTTTTCTGTGTTCATATATTTATTAATTGTTTTGTTATGATTGTTATTGAAAATTCCTTTGGTGAAAAATCCTTTAGTTTTGTGTATCATTTACTGTATTTATTTACTTGGGTAGGCATTCACTGGCAATGTTGGGGTTGTAATATTAATGATTGGGGTTGTAGTTATTGTGGATGCAGTTGTAGCTACAACCCCAAAAGTATATAAAGTTCCGCATGTGTCCCTAACCACACACCAAATTTGAACACAATCGGCCCAGCCGTTCCAGATATATAGAATATGGGTGTGCACGTGCACACGTGCAAAGCCACCCCACCTCTGGCTCGTGGAAAGGCGGCGGCTGAGAAGTCCCTAACCATGCGCCAAATTCGAGCACAATCGGCTCAGCCGTTCCTGAGATACAGAATAGGGGTGTACACGTGCGCACATGCAGATGCACCCGCCCCTGATTTGTGGGAAATTGGCAGGTGAGAGGTCCCTAACCACATACCAAATTTGAACACAATCGGCTCAGCCGTTCCTGGGATATAGAATAGGGTGTCAGGGGGGTCAGGGGTACAGAGGCACCCCCCTGACTTGTGGAAAATTGGCGGCTGAGGGGTCCTTAAGTCCTAACCACACACCAAATTTGCACACAATCGGCTCAGCCGTTGCAGAGTTTTTGCGAGAAAACACTTTTCAACATCCCTCACGCGGCACGCGCCACGCGCAGTGGTAGACACCCACATGAATCAGCACTGGTCTCAAACAGGGTAGGTTAGATGGGGCTGCTCAGCAAAGAAGTCAGCTTGTCAATCGGACGCGTGGTCGCAGAGATATGAGCTTCTCAAAAGCGTCGCTACGGGTCGGGTCGGGTCGGGTCGGGCCGCTCATAATCATATTTTTCCCCATATACCACGGAAGGACGAGCGGGCGCTTCGCGCTCGCTCGTAATGACCTGCTGTAGCCTATTTCACAAAGCAAAAAAGTTTGTAATTACAAAGAATTTCTTTGTAATTACAAATAATTTTTACACATGTTTGTAGTTTGGATTTCACAAAACCCCAAGGCAGTAAATCTCAATTTACTATTTACAAACTACTTTACAAAGATATTGTTTGTAAAAATGTTTGCAATTGCACATGTTCTATTTCTCAAAGGTTGACGGAAGTGAGGAAATGTTTGCAATTACAAACTTGTAATTCCAGTGGGTCAGGGGTTCTGAATTTCAGAAACTGCATTGACAGTTGACATTGTTTGACTGTTCAGGTTATTTTCTTGGTGAGGTTGTTACGTTGCCGAAGTTGTTAGGGTAATGGTTTAGTTATACATAGGTATAGCTGCCAAAAAAGGTAATTACCGAGATATACGAACAGGGATCTCCAGCTTTGAAGGTCCAATGCACCTTACCGATTGCGCTGTGAGGGGCGCCTCCGCGAGGAGAAACCGCATGGCGATAGAATTGCAGCGGTCAACGATGTCTTGTGCAATGTACAGTGAACCTTCACCCTTTACGAAGTAAGAAATCGGCTAGGTTAGGTGAAAAAATGGTCGAGAAATTCAACGATTTTTCTTTTAAGAGTAGTTCTGTTGTTATGCCACCTGGTGAATGGTCAAATTCTGTTTACTCTAACTGCATACCAAGATGTATTTTTACGATCAGAGTTTGCATTCCGATGAAATGTTAATTAAAAAATTATTATCCCTATAACTAATTTTATATTGAATACAAAAAATAAACCACAATGTAAATATTTGTCAAATTAATTTATTAACAATCAAATTATTTGTCATTAGAATCAAGTTTAATACAAACGTTCTTGATTTCAAGCTTTCTGCTGTACTAACATTTGTGCTTACAATTTTCTTTACAATCGGTAATTCAGAGGTGGCGAATGTTTGTGAAATAGCTTTTTGTGAGGTTTGTAATATTTTCTTGCGTTTGTAATCGCAAACATGTGTAAATACTAACTTCTTTGTGAAATAGGCCTCTGATTAAATCCTCTGAGTTTCAAACCAATCGGTCAACCTATGTGGCTGTGGCGCGACCTTAAGCATTTTTGTATGTGGGGTCGTCACTTGACATGAACAGAAGGAAGATAGTGACCTGACCTGATATGACCCGAGGTAAACAGTATTACAGAATGGACCATTGATTGGCAAACAGCTGCCCCAAAAACGACGGCGCTGCCACTTTTCCGCTATTCCCGAGAAGAAGAAAAACTTCGAGGGGGCAGATGTCCGTCCCCCTTCGGTGTGCGTGATTGTAGACACAGCTCTTCATACTGAACAGCTACATATTTTACTTGAAACATATTTATTAATCTCATAATGCAGCATGGAGTGGTGCATGTATGTAATTTGCATTACCTACGTTTATATAGCCTTGTTACCAACCTTCTGTTCTGTATCATAGGCTTTGCCTTCACTGGGGACGCCAGGGATATTTTCCTTAGAAATTGTTAACCATCCGTGTCTAATAACGTTCCATTTAACGTATATGCACGTGCACTTGTTTTGAGCTTGTCGATAGTAAATTGAACTATGTTTCTTGTAAGTCTGTACTGCAGCTGTGGCAACGCCGTTGTTTTTTTTTACTATTTTCCAAATATTTTAAAATAATCTCTGAAATTTCGCAAATACTATTTTTTTTAGATTTGAAATATATATAAAATTAAAAAAATATTTAATAATTTTCTTTTAAATACCTTTTTCGACTATTTTTCCAACCTCTGCACGTGACCAACCAATGTTGCATCAACCATTAGAGGTCTCATCCCATAAAATGAAGCTTTGGCCCGTAATAACCCCAGTCTCTAGTCCTGGTTTAATTTTAGTCCTGGTTCAAAAAACTGCTCAAAACATTATATTTGCGACGCGGTATGTCGTCTGCAAAGAGCAAGAATTAGTTCATCGACCAGGCATCAACGCTCACTCATTTGATCAAATTGATTTTGTCCTGTTTTATCCACGAACTTGAGGATGGGAAAAACGTTGCAATACATCGAATAAATGTTGCATCGTTAGTTAGGTAGCCGATGCAGTATGTATTGATTTCATGACTGGGAAGGGATGGAGGGATAGCAAGCTTCGCCAAAATCGAGTCCTGCTGCCCCACCTGAGGCACATTTTCATATTCATTTGAGTTACGCTGATTTTCTGATCTACCTGATCTACCATTCAAGAAAACACGTCGGAAAACATCTCCTATATAAAGGGCAAATTCAAACCGTTCCAACGCAACAAACTGGAAAACCCTTGGTCATGGACCCAAAACCCATACATTCTCTGAATCAGCATGATGACAGGCATGTCAGTGTACCACTACCATTCAGATCGGACCTCTATATTTGTCAAGTAAATTGTGAAAGCGTGGAATTGATATTGATTGCAATGATATTTGTATTTAGTGGGCCCGAATGTATTCATATGCTGCGCTTTTGTGACATTCATTCTGCAGGTATACGAAAACAACACGCTAGCGGCCTAGGGTTGTGTGTTCAGTGTTAAATCGTAGGTATGTCCTACCTTGGTTGAATATTATTCATCCTGGCGATCCTAGCCCAAATTTATATTAGTGTGACTGGCGTGGAATTTGTTCTCAAGTAAATTGTGAAAGCGTGGAATTTGTTAAGAACAAGGGGTGTGTGTTCAGTGGTGTTCAGTGTTAGTTTTCAAGGTTGTGTGTTCAGTGTTGAATCAAGGTGTCCGGGGTAATGTCTAGGGTTGTGTGCCAGTATTATTTGGTTGTGTGTTATTCTGATAGCATGAAAAGTCCAATCTTTCAGTTTTCAGTTTATCCTACCTCACGGCTACTCACCCTAAGCCACCACCAACAACAACAGTTTACCCTGCCAAAGTCTTCAGTGGTGTGGAATTTGTTAAGAACAACGCACTAGGGTTGTATGAAAAGTCCAATCTTTCAGTTTACCCTACCAGACATTCAAAGCGTTGAATTTGTTAAGAACAACACAAGTGTTAGTTTTCAAGTAAATTGTGAAAGTCTTCAGTGGTGTTCAGTGTTAGTTTTAAGAATAGTGTTCAGTGTTGAATCAAGGTGTCAAGTGTAATGTCAGTTTACCCTACTATACATTTTCTTAAGCGTAGAATTTTACTCTACCAGACATTTGTTTAAGCATGGAATTTGTTTTTCAAGTAAATTGTGAAAGTGTTGAATGTGTTAAGACCATACATTTGTTTAAGCGTGATATTTCACCCTACCATACATTTGTTTAAGCGTGAAATTTGTTTTTCAAGTAAATTGTGAAATGTTAAGTGTCGAATCAAGGTGTCCGGGGTAATGTCAGTTTACCCTACCAGACATTTGTTTAAGCGTGGAGTTTGTTTTTCAAGTAAATTGAAAAAGCGTGGAATTTGTTAAGAACAACACGCTAGGGTTGTATGAAAAGTATAATCTTTCAGTTTACCCTACCAGACATTCAAAGCGTGGAATTTGTTAAGAACAACACAACAAGTGTGAATTTACCCTTCCTGGCATTTGTTTAAGCGTGGAATTTTACCCTACCAGACATTTGTTTAAGCGTCCGAGGGCTGCCCGAGGATACACCGCCAGGTACTTTATTTCCCGGGCGACGCCGGGTACCCCAGCTAGTAGAGCAATACAGTATCAGCTGCGTTTCCGGTCGGTAGCGACTGATGTGACTGATGTGACTGATGTGACTGATGTGACTGATGTGACTGATGTGACTGATGTGACTGATGTGATTGATGTGACTGATGTGAATGATGTGAATGATGTGAATGATGTGAATGATGTGAATGGGGTGAATTATGTGACTGATGCGACTGGTGTGACTATGTATGTATGTATGTATTTATTTACGTAAACAGACTGTTCCACACGACATGGTTAGGTGTGACTGATGTGACTGATGTGCCTTTATGTGACTGATGTGTATGATGTGACTGATGTGACTGATGCGACTGATGTGACTGATGCGACTGATGTGGATTATGTGACTGGTGTGGCTGATGTGACTGATGTGACTGATGCAACTGATGGTAATGATGTGATTGATGTGATTGAAGTGATTGAAGTGATTGGTGTGATTGATGTGATTGAGATAGGATTGATGTGATTGATGTGATTGGTGTGATTGATGTGATTGGTGTGATTGATGTGATTGATGTGATGAATGTAATTGATGTAATTGATGTAACTGATGTGACTGATGTGAATTATGTGAATTATGTGAATTATGTGAATTATGTGACTGATGTGACTGATGTGACTGCTGTAGCGCTCCATCGGCCGACTGATGACTGATGGTGACACCGGTCGTGTGAGCAGCCCCCGATACAGCCGCTCCGGCTCGCTGGAGAGTGACGGCCCCGCCAACCGAGGATCCCAGACCCGGACTGACCTGACCCTGACCCGTCGGCAGACCCGGCACCGAGGGAGGGGAGGGGGGTGACCCTCACTGTGAGACCCAGATGAGGGAGGGGAGGGGCCCGCCCGGTGACCGGCCGTCCGTCACTTGGCAGTGGAGCGGGGCTGTGACTCGACTGACCGCCGACGTGGGACCCGGCTGACCCGCGGCCGACCCAGCGTCACAGCACAGTGCCGCCAGCTCGCACGCACGCCAATCACCCTGGGAAACGTATTCATTCTCCCACTGCGCGGTCGGAACCGGGCCTGGGACCGGACGCCTTCCCGTGAGAAGGCCGTGTCCGGTGCACCGCTCAAGGAGACGCTGAGACTCCTCGCACGCCGCCCGCGCCGGGGCGGCAGACGGCAGCCGGGCCGGGGCGGCAGGGGGCCGGGGCGGGGGCGGCGGCGGTAGGCAGGGTGACACCGCTCCACCTATCTGGAGCCTCAAAACAAGCCAGCCATCAGCTCAAACGTCGTTCGTCAGGACATTCACACGTCGCCATGCTGCGCACCACGTACGGGCCAGTGTTTGAGTAGGGAGCCCCGGTTTTATTGGTCGCGTTTTCACACGGAATCGGCGGGTATCGTTAGCGCTGCAGAGCCTGCAGCCGCCGACTGCGCTGACAAAGATGACAGCTGCACGGCTCTGCCCGCCCCGGGTGACCTTGAGAATGTGCGTCTCTTTCAGCAGTGACACGAACGCGCGAAGTCGCTCATCTGCTTCCTGCATGTGTCGCAATGCTGTCACACTAGCTTAGATCGTTTTGTCTTCGTCACTTTCCAATATTAGGCTTGATGATACAAAGCAACAAATTAATGGAGGCAACAAAGATGAAACCTCAATCATAAATTAAACTTTTGTGCGTTCTTAGATGATTCGGGAACCCAAATTAGGATACCTAGAGCGTTATATCGGATACAGCATCGGTACGGAAGGATACGTGGAAGGCCTATTCTGCAGATATTGTTTGGCAACTGTTTTTAGAATGACTCAGCGTCAGATCATCCCAGAAAGTGCGGTTCCAACTTCCAGGTGCGGGTGAAGTTACTCATTCAGTTAGAGAGACAATGCCCCAACAACTTTGCGTTTGGTGCAACTATTTTTTGACAAATTTGGAGTAGGTGTTCTTATGTAAAAAGGACATTTTCCAACTTTAATCACTTTAGTCTGTATGACATTTTGTCCACCGAATGTGGACGCTATTGTGAGACCAGGGCCCAATATTACCAAGAATACCGTACTTCGTCCAATGGACCAATGCGTCGGCCGGCCGGGGATGTTGCGCCGCACAGCACTGATGCTGCGCCGCAAATCACTGATGCTGCGCCGCACAGCACTGATGCTGCGCCGCGTAGCACTGATGCTGTACCGCACAGCACTGATACTGCGCCGCATAGCACTGATGCTGCGCCGCACAGCACTGATGCTGCGCCGCATAACACCGATGCTGCGCCGCATAGCACTGCGGCATTGGCGGCGGAAGCAGGGAGCAGCAGTGACAGACTGCCCCATCCTTAGATACCTCAGGCTTTGTCCTTATGGTTGTTGCATGATAAGAATCGGATTAAAAAGACGATTTGCCCCTCTTTCCGCTATTTGTCCCCAGTCCCCACCTCCCGGACCCAATCTTACCAAGAATGTCGTACTTGGTCCAATGGACCAATTCCGTGCTTGGACTGCCCATTCACCCACTGGCGGATCCAAGGGGGGGGGGGGGGGGGCAGGGGCAAAGCCCCCCCCATCTTAAGTTCGACAGGGGCGGCAATAGAAATTAGCCCCCCCCCCAAAAAAAAAATCCGCTGAAACTGGCGATGAATTTTTATATACATAAAGTAGCATGAACAATGTCAAAATTTGAGATATTTGGAGGCAAATATCCATCAATTTTATTTTTGAACTTAATTGACACGTCCTTACACGTAATAATAGTATAGCGAAAAATATAACCTAAGTCCGCAAAGGGGAAAAATGGAGGTACCCTTTAGGTCATATGGAGGCTCCTGGGCCCGGAAGGCCCCCAGTGAAATTAGCCCCCCCCCCCCATATTGGGAGGCTGGATCCGCCAGTGCTGATTCACCCATGGGCACTGGGCAGTCCAAGTACGGCATTTGGTAGCACTGGGATCTTAGCAAGAGCCCAGTGCTACCAAATGCCGTGAATGGGCAGTCCAAGTACGGCACGCCCCAAGTACGCATCTACGGCAGCCGTACTTGCGCATTCACGGCACTTGTTAAGATGGGCCCAGGGCGGCTCCTGTGAGACGCCAGGGCGGGTCCTGTGAGACGCCAGGACGGCTCCCTGTAAGACGCCAGGGCGGGTCCTGTGAGACGCCAGGACGGCTCATGTGAGACGCCAGGGCGGGTCCTGTGGGACGCCAGGATGGCTCCTGTGGGACGCCAGGGCGGGTCATGTGAGATGCCAGTACGACTCCTGTGAGACGCCAGGGCGGGTCCTGTGAGACGCCAGGGCGGGTCCTGTGAGATGTCATGACGGCTCCTGTGATGACGGCTCCTGTGAGACGCCAGGACGGATCCTGTGAGATGCCAGGGCGGGTCCTGTGGGACGCCAGGACGGCTCCTGTGAGATGCCAGGGCGGGTCCTGTGGGACGCCAGGACGGCTCCCTGTGGGACGCCGGGGCGGCTCCTGTGGGACATCAGGGCGGGTCCTGTGAGACGCCAGGACGGCTCCTGTGAGACGTCAGGGCGGCTCCTGTGAGACGTCAGGGCGGCTCCTGTGAGACGCCAGGGCGGCTCCTATGAGACGCCAGGAGCCTTCTGATCCTACCGCGATCCTAAACTAACTGCCGGCCTTGTCCTGCGCCAAGCACAATCACGGCGATTTCATTGAAGGCAGTGATTTTTCACGTGTAGTTTTTTGCTCAATCACGGAGCGTATGATTCGCGCCAGGCGGGTATCGCCAGTACAATAAAACCCTCAGCAAACTTCCTTATCAGCTCCATAACACGTAAACACACAATCTATTCCTCGTCGGCTTTCTGAAGTAATCCAACGTCCGGATTCGGCGCGGGACCAGTGTCGCCAACATAAGACGCTACCAAGCAGTGTGTTTTGCGGTACGGGGGAGATTATGGAATGCGGCGGGGAGGCCTCGACGCGGGACCCACCGACCCCGTTCTTCTGGCTTCAGACCGGGCACCCGACTTCACCTCTGGGCGCCGATAACCGCAGCACGAAGCAAACTGGAATGGCATGCACTGCATTCTGCAGGGCGCCCGCTTGTCTAATGACGGTCCGCTCCGCTAGGTAGCAGCAGCACCGCGCGCTATTAGACCGATCATCACCACTGGAAATCGCCCGCCACAGCCCTTCCTGACGGCGACGGTCTCAGTTTGCAGCGCCTCCCCCTCCCCACGCACCACATGTGCCGTACCAGCGAGCATCGGAGCCGCCCGCCGCCCGCCGCCCCGCCCCGGCCGCGTTTTCCCACAGTCGGGCGAAAATTCTCACGCTGGCGGCCGGAGCCAGAGCCGGCGCGGCGCGGCGCGCTCCAAGCCAGAGCCGCGTGCGTGGTCGGCGGGAATCGGGCGGGAATACCTGGTATTTTCGCCGGGCGGACGGAGACTGTCACGACGTGGCGGTGCTCCGGCCGGCCCGCAGCGGCGGCGCCCGGTAAAAAACAGCCGCGCCGCGCCGCCGCACCAACACCAGGACCGAGCGGCCGACAGCGGCCGACTGCGCGCTGGGCCACAGCTGGGCTGAACTGGGCAGGACGGCGTGCAACTGGCAAATGGAAGCTATGTCGCTGGCAGGCTTTGACGATAGTTGTTGGAAGCTCGGGAGCTATATGACGACAGCGGTGTACGTGGAGCCTGGAGGTGATGTGCGAGGTTTTTGTCCACTTTTTTTTCGCGCGACAATAATTTTAAACGACTCAAACAGGTCGCTTTATTAATGTAACTTCACGCAATACCCTCTTTTAAATTATACTTATGTTAACATGGTAACAAGTAACAAGAAGCAAACTTTGGCTGCTGGCGGTAGTTGGATCGTGCGCGATTTGCAGTTTCGACGCGCGAAAGCGGCCCGAAGCTCGGTGACGGGGTGAGTTAACAGCCATCCGGGTTTGACAGATCTTCGTGCTGTCGGCTGGACCCGGGTGGTGGAGTCATGTCCTGACTGTCTGCGGTGGCTCAGGTTATGGCAGTATGCTCTGGAATTTGGTGGGGAGCTTCGGCTGTATTGCATGTATGCATTGACATCAGCAGACACTCCACGAATAAGCGTGGCTATTACGTGTCATAAGTCGGTTTTAACCGACTTATTATGACTTACCTACTGTTTTATTTTAAAATAAAACAGTAGGTAAGTCACAATTGTCACGATGAGAAACCAAGCAAATTATCATGCATACGTACACACAAACACACACACACACACACACACACACACACACACACACACACACACACACACACACACACACACACACACACACACACACACACACACACACACACACACACACACACACACACACACACACACACACACACACACACACACACACACACACACACACACACACACACACACACACACACACACACACACACACACACACACACACACACACACACACACACACACACACACACACACACACACACACACACACACACACACACACACACACACACACACACACACACACACACACACACACACACACACACACACACACACACACACACACACACACACACACACACACACACACACACACACACACACACACACACACACACACACACACACACACACACACACACACACACACATACATCATAGCCACTTATTGCCGAAAGAAAGACCGGGCCGCCCGTTTGAAACCCGTTTGCCAGGCTGCAGGACTGGCAGAATTCTGCAGGATAATATTGGGAGTTACAGCCTAGACCAGGACAGCTGCCGCCTTGGTCCACAGTATGTAAGTACAGACCAGACTCCGGGCCAGATGCGCAGCAGTCCAGACTCCAGGCCAGGTCTGCAGCAGTTCAGACTCCGGGCCAGATGCGCAGCAGTCCAGACTCCAGGCCGGCAGCTCGCGGCCAGGTCACGGTCACATAACTGGTCAGTCGGGTGCTGGCAGGCCGTGACGCGGCACCGCGTGCGTGTCCCATCCCACTGTCAGGACCGGACCGGAGACCACGCGGCCCGCGCGCGTTCTACTGGTTTCACTAGCATCGACATTTTGTACGTGCCATTTTGAAATTGGCAGGCGGTAGCTGTAGTTGGATTTTGCCACTGGTTGATTCTGCAGGACTACCCATTCATAGCTGGCGGACGATCTACGACGGATATCAGCTGTCTTCTGCGTCTCCTCAGATCTTCACAGCGTTGATATTCAACACCAGAGGCAACTTATTTACCGTTTATAAAAAGTCCCGATTTCTTCGCTTACCCTGGTGATATGCATGATGGTTGTTCAAATCAGCTGAGAGTTCGGACGACTTTGATGACATGTAGGTAAGTACAAAATATGCCAGATCTCAGTCAAATTTCTGCACGTTTGTGATGCTTTAAAGGGAAATATTCACCTTTTGATCTACATACTTTTCTGAATTATCTTATGCATCGTGTATGCTATGAAACTGATCGAGTCTCAATTAAAAAAAATCACAACTTTTTCTATTTCGAAAATTATTTTCTGGGAAATTTAACAAACAAGTACATACATTACTTTTTTCGGAGTTCATGATCGGTGTTTTCCCTTCACTATTTGGAAGCGCGAAATATCTGGCGTTTTTCTTTCTTTTGGCAACGTCTCTGATTGGTCCCTGAAACAGATCACTGACACTAAATAGGTCGCCGTTGCGTGCCCAAGTGAACTTCCGATTTCATTGTCAGCTTTTTCATTGTTTTTTTATTTGTTTTGTTTGAATGATTTTGTTTCATAAGCTAAAGCATAGTGACTAGTGTTGTATACAGCCAGAGACAACTATACAAAACGCCTAATGCTGAAAACAAATAAGCCCATTAAAAAAAATGAGGGTCGCAACCACTAACTAGGCCGTCGTAGCGAGCCCAAGTTAACTGTTAATTTGGTTACCTTATTATTCAATGTTTGTTGATTGTTAAGGATATTAGGGCACATACTCACAATAGACAAAGTGCAAAACATATTTTCCATACAATTTTGTCAAAAACAATACGAGACAAGCCCGGAATTCGAAATTCGTTACCAAGTACCCACTTACAAGTACTGGTCGTTATAAGCGTGGATCTCTTATCAAACTTGGCTTGAAATATCTCTCAGTAGGATAGTAGGACATTTTGTTATATGCAAAATGTGATAAATTTACAATATATTTTGGTCTCGTCTATCGATTTCAAGTAATAACTCCATTTTGCTGGGAAAGGGTGAATATTTCCCTTTAACATGTGTTTGCTTGTAGATTCCGGCGGCCCGACCATTTAGCGCATTTTGAAAGGCACAAAACATGTGAATATGTAGGTACGTTTCTGTCTATTCATATCGCTCCTTTGAAAAGTCGATGTGTTCCTCAATATCGGGCGTCTCCCTAGGTAGCTAGTCTAGAATGCACCGAAGTTTTCTTCATTTGTTCCCAGGGGAGGCTTGTGAGGGATGACCCCCGGCCCCGGGACATGTCCTGGGTAGACGGGACGACGTCTGATCGCGTCACCCCACGTTGTGTCATAAAAATGTTATTGATGGATAAACAACAAACGTATCCCTCAAACTTGCTCAAATCATCACTTGTATTGAGTGTAGCTTATGAAAATTCACTACTCGAAATCTTAGACATACCGGCACCTTATTACTCAAGTCTTAGATCTAGTGTTATAAACACAAATAAGGCTTTCTACATACCTCAAGCTTAATGCCTTCAGCTAGGCCGAATGGAAGGCATTTCGGTTGACCGAATACCGACCGATTTTGGTTGAAGCCGAAAATGTCAAAATTTTTACCGATTTTCACATTTTAGACTTATTTATGTAGATAACACACTGTAAACATTGCTTTGTTTAACATCATAAAACAAATGTACAGCTTCCAAAAAGACAGTATAATTGTGAAAAAGGGAACCAAGTACATTTACAAAGCAAAGCAGTGGATGCTGCAAGCAAGACCGAAAGCACATTGAAAACAGGATGAAAAAATGTGACCTCAATCATTTCATATTAACTTGCAGCATACTACATATTACATAAATACATACATAGGAAGAAATACATTTTATCTGGCCAAAGTTGGAGGGGCATACTGTTTACTGGTTTGTGCTTGCTACTTAAGATTGTATACAATGCTTATTTTTAAGGACCCCACTTCCTCTTGTGAGCAATATCTTCAATCTTGATATAATAATGATGTGTTCTATTTAGTATTTACATTAATTTATTGAATTTGGAGCAAATTTGCTGGATATACTGTGTAAAAGTGTCACAAAAAGGGAATTGTTTAAGATTAGGCTGACCGAAAAGTGCCCAAAAATTGATAAGCCTGACCGGCCGATTACCAAATCGGTCACAACATTTTTTCGGTTACCTCAATTTCGGTAACCGATTGACACCACTATTGAGCACCATAGACTGGGTGAACAGCTTACATCTCAAAATGAAGGACTATAAAACCAGTAAGACGCCGAAGTTGGCGATGAACGAGCGAGCGCTAAGGAAGAAAATGTATGGTGAATTTCAACTCCATCGGGCAAATAGTTTCTGAGATGCAAAAAAGGTGCTCACGTGCGCACGTGCAGAAGCACCCCACCCCTGACTTGTGGGAAAATGGCGGCCGAGAGGTCCCTAACCACGCACAAAATTTGAACACAATCGGCTCAGCCGTTCCTGATATATATAATAGGGGTGTGCACGTGCGCACGTGCAGAGGCACCCCACCCCTGGCTTGTGGAAAAGTGGCGGCTGAGAGGTCCCTAACCACACACCAAATTTGAACACAATCGGCTCAGCCGTTGTGGAGTTATTGCGAGGAAACACCTTCCAACACCCCTCACGCGGCACGCGCCACGCGCAGTGGTAGTCACCCACATGAGTCGGCACTGGTCTCAAACAGGGAAGGTTGGATGGGGCTGCTCAGCAAAGAAGCCCGCTTGTCAATCGGACGTGCGGTTGCAGAGATATTAGCTTGTCAAAAGCGTCGCATGGGCCGGGTCGGGCCGGGCCGGGTCGGGTCGGGTCGGGTCGGGTCGGGTCGGGTCGGGTCGGGTCGGGTCGGACCGCTCATATTCAGATTTTCCCATATACCACGGAAAGACGAGCGAGCGCTTCGCACTCGCTCGTGATTATACATGGATTTATTAAGCAATAGACGTGACACACATACTTCGTCTCGGTTCTTTGTGAGGAATGTGTGCATGTGCACTGATGCCATTTTCCTTCATTTCAGGATCTAGTTATTTATTGTGGGACAAAATGATTCGCACAGTGTGTACAATGCAGGATCACGATTTGCAGAAGACGGGCCTGGGCATTTTTCCCGCGGCGGACAATGCATGACGATCCTGGTGCGTCGGTCGGTCACGCACCGTCCCACGGTAACTCGACTGCGGCTCCTCCTCAGCCCCCCCCCTTTTTCGCCGCCCGGGCCCCGTCCCACGGTAACTCGACTTCGGCTCCTCCTCAGCCCCCCCCCCTTTTCGCCGCCCGGGCCCCGTGTGAGCGCTGCCCCGAACAAGTTCCTGCTCCCGAAATGTTCCGATACGTCGGAAGATGGAGACAATATCTCCGAGAGAAGAAAACAATGAGGATTAACCATCTGTTCCCCTGTGAAAGTCGCGCCGGATTACGTTTTGGGAACTCACGGAACCATTTGTCTGGCCACGTCAGTTGCAGTCTGCATGATCTAAGTGTGTATGTGTGAGTGTGAGTGTGATCTGAGTGTGTACCACGGCTGCAGGACAGACAGCTCGTATCAGCACTCTTTTAATCAAATCAGGCAACAGGCGTAACAGCGAATTAATCGAATTCAAAATATAATTTGGGTTTCAGCTCCCTCAATCGGTTTTCTAGCCCCCCCCCCCAAAAAAAAAATGTCAGCAAGCCCACTCAGCTTGTAATGGAAGTGAATGGAGTGAAACGAAATACAATATGTGCGGGGCGTTATAAATTATATGCAGATTTTCTCTATCAATTACTCCGCACTATCAATTACTCCGCACTTGCTTTATATGATATCGCAGCTTCTTTTTCTGAACAAAACGTATCAGCGATCGCTATATGCCGTCTATGAACAAACTAAGCCAGATTTTAGCGAAAAACAACGGGGTGATGCACAAAATCAAATTTGAATATAACAGTCAGAATTGTCTGTATTTAATGATTGATGATAAATCATTTTTTTGTGTGCAATTTATGTTCGTCAAACAATGGTTCGCTCAACTTTTCTTTGCGAGAATTTGCCCCCGAATGAAAGCTTTGGAAAGCTGGTATGCCTGTGTAAGATTTTGTGTATAAGGGAGACTGGGGAACGCCAAAAGCTTTCTGTTTGGACCCTTGTAATGGACATACAAATCACTACAGGATATCTACACTCATATCATTGGCAAGCCACATCAATTGGCTATCAAAAACAGGTTTGATATTTGAGCCATCAGATTTAATTCAGCTGTTACAAAGCAAAATGTCTGAAAAATACAATTTCGGTTTGCTCCCAAAATACGGGCAATGCCGAATGAGTCAAAGTAGTCTTTCTCTTACTTCAAACTTAAAGTTTGAGCTGTAAGCGTTTCTATCAAAGTGTGTACGAATTAAAATCCCATTGTAAGCAGATACAGACTAAATACTCTGCAGATTTCCAAACGCAGCGATATTTACAATTCTTTTTTATACTTATTAATATGCGAGTGTTGCAACCACAGTTGTCCCTTTTGAAGGATGTCATTCAGGAGAAAATGTTTGTGGAAATAGAAAGACGTTCTTTCAAAAGACCAAATTTTCCAAGACCAAGACTTGTAATTTTTCGGCATCGCCGATTTTTTTAGTTCTATTTCGTTTTTTCCCGGGAGGAGACATGTCGTCAATCTATTGCTGCCGAGAGCTCAACCGTGTGTCCGTGGGGCCAAATATATTAATTTCATATTTGGGTTAATATATACATGACAGATGCAGGCACAATTGCTACCTAATATCCAAGTATCAAGCACCAACGAAAAAATATAGCCCTCTAAAATAGTATACCTTCTTAATTTTTACGTAACCTAAAAAGCGCTCCAGCCGCGCTGCATCTCAGTAAATGGCAGTACCGGCGCGATTTCGGCAGCACCACACCATTTCTAGCTAAGCCTTCTGAAACTGTCAGCGAGGCCGGCATCTCCCAGGCGTTTAAATGGACTGTCCCACCTTTGTGAAAGTTGTCGAATCACACTTAATTGTATGTCTACATGTCAGGCGAGGTCAGCCGAACATGTTCGTGAACTTTTTTTTCCGAAAAAAATGTTTATCTTGGAAGATATTCAACTTTTAGTTTTAAACGGAAAGTTGGGTTGGTGACGTCATATTACTTTTTTTTTAATAACAGGGAAATCCTTTGCGCTGCTAAATGTATGGCACAATTTGTTGTCGACATCTATTGCGCAGAAAAAGTGAACCACCCGGTGTATAGATTGGCTTAGATTGCGAATCACCCGGGGATCGATAAAGGAAAAGACGAAAATATTCCAAGGCTGACCTTAAAACAAGTCGACTATCATTACCAGTTGGGTAAACAGACGACGCTGTCGGTTTAGAGGCCCTATTCAAATACACATGGGCCTTATTTTTTACAGATGTTAAAATCAAACTCGAATATCTTTTTGATTAGATCATTGTGGTTGTTTTAACTGCTACCATACTTAATTTCAATGCCAAGCCATCAAAATGGCTATCTCAACTCAAATATAATGTTAAAGGGAGTGTGCCTACTGTTTTGGAATGTCAAAAATATTTTGCATACGGTAAGTAGCTATTGGTTTGATTGTTGTATATGATGAAATTCACATCTGGAGCCACTTTAGTTTAATTTTCACTTATATTGTTTTTTTGTTTATTTTTTGTTTCGATATCTATAAAACGATCGTCACTATGGTGATGTTATGTAAAATGGCGCACATAAGACAATACAATTACGACCACATCATGCAAGATAGAAATACAAGTTTTGCACAGCACGTTCTTGCCACTGTGAACTTTATTATGTGCAAGTTTCGTAGCTCTAAATTGATATCTTCAAAAAAATGGCCATCGGCCATCATCGAAACGGCCATCATCAAAAAACATGTTGCCGTCCAGTTTCTGTTTGGCTGCTGCTGTCAGCGTGCACGAGCTGTTTTGTTGAATTGCTTTTGGCCGGCGCTAACAATATGCTAGCAGTTTAATCGATAATTGCAGTGCTTCTAGTAGCGGAAGCCCTCTGGAGTCTACCCGATAACTTTTTGCTCCCAGCAAGTTCCTGGAGTCTTTGTAATAGCTCAGCAACTAGGGCGAAACTGGAGAAACGAAGTCATGGGTCAATTCAGAAAATTATGTTCTATAGACCAGTGTCAATAACCCCAAATAAGCGATGTGAGTAGGCACACTCCCTTAAAGGAAATAGTTCACCTTCAACATGGGGTTTTGAACTGAAATAGCAGTTTTGTAGCCCGTGTTGAGAAATCCTTATCTGCAACTTTGCTTGGCTGAAAAGACTCTCCAGCCGAAGATGTTTGACTTCTTGGCGAAGGAATGCGGCGCATATATGATATACCGTAGTACCGTCTGAGAGTGCCAGCACTGCCATTGAGCATGCGCAGACCAATAACGCACACCATACACTTAATAATTTACGACCTTCTGTCCTGAATTGGCGCGATGTAGGACCATTTTTAAAAAGAAAAAAAGAAACTGTATTAAAAAATATAATAAAATCGTGCTCTGAAAAATTTCCGAAGGTGAACTATTTCCTTTAAGGTGGGATAGTCCCTTTAAGCGTATTAATAATGTCCTCTTTTCCCGTAGTTCGGCGTTCCCCCAGTCTCCCCTACCGTTGCTCCTTCCCACATGATTATGTTTTAAAGCTTTAACTTCATTTTCTACCAGCATTTAAGTCGATTGCTGGGTCACTGTGATACCTCAGAACAAGTTCAGCGTCCGAGAAGTGCTCTATCGGCCGGAATTCGCTTAGTGGTCGGTTATTGACATGACACGCAAGTGAGGACGAGCGAAGGAACACAATGTTAATTTCAGCACCTATTTATAGGACTAAATAACGTCGCTAGACTCTGACTGCTCATAGGCGCAGCATTCACTTGAACGCTGAAGTGCTTTATAGGCATGAGACCAAACATAACACAGGACAACATACAACATTGTCAGCTAACTCTCGGTCGAATACAAACTTGTCCTACGACAAAGATTGACTCACGTCTGAGAGGAAGAAGTCTACCATACAATTCAGGCACATACTATTGTTGCGTATGTGATAATCGTGGCACTTCGATGCAGTACACAGTGCACACACTACCCGTGAAAGATAGTACAACCAGTAAAACGCCTTTTTGGGTGATGATCGAGCGGGCGCGCTCTGGTAAAGCTAAAACAGGTTTGAAATATGAAACGGTACGGGAGCACACGTGGTAGTAACACACAGTCCTTTTAGTCCTTTTAGTCCTCCATAAAAATTGACAGGCCTCCATGTATGCCAGCATAAAAGTGTAGTTTTATTAAATTGTTCACGATCTCCTTTCTCGAATCCACAAAAAGGGAGTACGTCCTGAGTTTCGCGCTCGCTCGTCCTTCCGTGGTGTATGGGACAAATCTGATTATGAGCCCGACCCGGCCCGTGGCGACGCTTTTGAGAAGCTCATATCTCTGCAACCGCACGTCCGATTGACAAGCGGTCTTCTTTGCTTAGCAGCTCCATCTAACCTACCCTGTTTGAGACCAGTGCCGACTCATGTGGGTGACTAGTGACTACCACTGCGCGTGCCGCGTGAGGGGTGTTGAAAAGTATTTTATCGCAATAACTCCGCAACGGCTGGGCAGATTATGTGAACATTTCGTGTGTGGTTAGGGACCCCTCAGCCGCCACTTTCACGCAACTCAGGGGTGGGGTGACTGCACGTGCGCACGTGCACACCCCTATTCTATATCTCCGAAACGGCTGAGCCGATTGTGTTCGAATTTGGTGTGTGGTTAGGGACCTCTCATCCGCCAGTTTGCCACAAGTCAGGGGTGGGTGCCTCTGCACGTGCGCACGTGCACACCCCTAATCTGTATCTCAGGAATGGCTGAGCCGATTGTGTTCAAATTTGATGTGTAGTTAGACCTCTCAGCCGCCGCCTTTCCACAAGTCAGGGGTGGGGTGGCTTTGCACGTGCGCACGTGCACACCCCTATTCTATATCTCTGGAACGGCTGAGCCGATTGGTATTCAAATTTGGTGTGTGGTTAGGGACCTCTCAGCCCCCACTTTCCCACAAGTCAAAGGTGGGTGCCTCTGCACGTGCGCACTCTATTTTGTATCTCAGAAACTACTTGCCCGATCGAGTTGAAATTCCCCATGCATTTCCTTCGCGCTCGCTCGTTCATCGCCAACTACGGCGCCTTACTGGTAATGCCATTTTTGATCAATAATGATGTGTGTTCATTTCGATGTTTGCGTGTGCCACGCACCCCTCTCAGAACGCACCATACCAAAATCAAAATTGATTTGATGGTCCTATCCAATGGTGAAAACCCGATCTCAATCGGAACAGTGGTTGCAAAGTTATTAGCTTCCGAAAAGCGTCTGTATGGCCGGTTCGGGCCGGGTCAAATGTACATTTGTCTAGTAAGTTGACGATAAACCTCACGGGCGCTTCGCGCCCGCTCGGTAACTATTCTTCGTTGTAGGGGAAATATGATCAGGATGCTCTTGCACTGAACCAATGTCCAATTCGGAGTACCTATTGCTGATACCTACGTATGTTGTCGTTATCTGTGCAAATATATCCGGCATCTAATTGCCTTGAAATCGCGCAAGCTGCATCAGTCTGTACGAATTTCCGATAGCCTGTTGAGAAGAAGGCGTGCAAGTCTAACCCACGCTTCAACTTTCAAGTCATTTTGTCTGTATGTGCTGTATACCACACAACTTTGTCTTTGTGTCGTTGATGAGTCGCTCTGTACTTACCTAGCAGGCGCCTCGTTCTGGGTGGAAAGATGGTCGAGTCATGCGCCAAGCCCCGTCTTGCAACGTTACAGCAGAAATGCAAGCATTGTCAGAAGTGTTACGAGGGGTTAATGTGATCTGAACCCACTGGTGAATCGCATGGCTTCACTTGGGCATGTAGAGCAGAGGGCCCAATATTATGTAAGTGGCATGTCAGTCTTTCAGTCATCTGTGGCAATTCACACGTCCACGCCGCAAGAACCAATGTCACGTTATACAAACATGTATTCATCTACACGCAAATAAGCAAGTACAAGAATAATACTTGGGTACGCTTGGCGTCTTCCTGAGAAGAAAATAATAAAATCGAGGTAGACGTAAAGACGGTAACCGTACTCAGCGAACATGGTACAACAACGGACCCCCTGTTGGACCCAACATACGGCTCGCCACACACGAGCAAATTAACACGACATGGCACAAGAACAAAACTCAGGCGCAACACTGAGCACGCCGCGCGCCGGCCGTGCGAAGCACATGGAATGGGGCTGCCGACCGGCCGCGCTCGGAGCGCCGGAGCGGGCCGCCAGCCTGGCCCACCGCCCAGCCGCGCCGGGCGCCGCCATCTTGGCCCGGCCGCGGCGGCCTTCCAGACCTGGCCGGCCGGCGGGGAATGTACTACCTATACTGGCACACACACAGCCGGAGCAGCTGCGAGGAAAGTCGGCGGCGGCGGCGGCGACGGCGTCCATCTGTGGCAGGACGGCAGGACGGCGTCCGAGGTCTGGCCACCCCGCTCCGCATCACACTCAGAGAGAACGTCAGCGCGCTGAGTCGCCGGATTGCACACGGGGTCGGACTAGAGCGGCGTGAGAGCCGGTCACCGCTGCAGGTCCAGCAGGTACGTCAACACGTGTCTGTGGCCGCTCCAGGAGGCCATGTGCAGCGGGCTGTAGCCGTCCCGGTCGGCCAGCCGGAAGTCGGCGCCGTGGCCGACCAGCAGCCTGACCAGCTCCAGGTGGCCGCCCTGCACCGCCCGATGCAGCGCCGACCAGCCCTCACCGTCCATGTTGTTCAGTCCGACGCGCGCTCCGTCCGCCAGCATCTGTCGCACGGCCGCGCAGTCGCCGGCTCCGGCAGCGTGACGGAAGCGGAGCTGCTCGGCGGCGTCGGGCGCGGCGGCGGCGGCGGCGGCGGCGGCGGCGACGACGGCGGAGGGAGGAGGCGGGCGGCGCCGCCGGCTGCGGCCGGCCGGCGTGCGATACGGGTCCGCCCGCCGGTACGGGTTCGGCGGGTAGTGCACGGTAACGCCGGTCACGCCCCGCACTCGGCAGCCGGCGTTATCCAGCCGCTCCGACGACCAGGCGCCAGGCGAGTTCGAGTTGGCATCCGAGCCCGAGTCCGTCTCAGTCACCGGCTCCGTCTTGGTCTGGACCGGCTCCGTCTTCAGCTTCAGCGTCTCAGTCTCCGTCTCTGGCTCGGCAGCGTCCGGCTGGCGCGGAGACGGCGCCGGCGAGACGCTCATCTCGGAGACGGACGAGCAGGACGAGGTGACGGACGAGCACGAGACCGGCGAGTCGGGGTACGGCCAGTACAGGTCAGTCATGGTGCGACGCCCGCAGCCGGTGTCTCCTCTCTCACGTCTCGTGGTCCTCCGCCGGCCGGTTGTCTCCTCTCGTCTCGTTGTCCTCCGCCGGCCGTGTCTCCTCTCTCACGTCTCGTGGTCCTCCGCCGGCCGGGTGTCTCCTCTCACGTCTCGTGGTCCTCCGCCGGCCGGGTGTCTCCTCTCACGTCTCGTGGTCCTCCGCCGGCCGAGTGTCTCCTCTCGCACGTCCCGTGGTCCTGCGCTGGCCGGTCAGCGACTCTCGGTCGTCACCGTCACGGCAGTCGTGTCTGATCTGAGGCGCGCGGAGCCGACACGTCCTCACCGCGCGGCGCTCGGTCGGCTACTGCCGCCGCGCTGCGCTGCCGCCGGCCGCCCCGCCAGACACCGCTCCGTGTCAACACCGGCCGCGCCGTGGGAAAACGACGCCAGCGCCGCCCCGCGGATTCCCACGCAGTTAGCGCGGCGAGCGGATTTGAATTCAGGGGCCGGCGTGGTGTGAGAACCGCGGCGGAGAGAGGGAGGCAGGAGAGCGCAGGAGGGCGCCGCTCCAGGATCGCACAAAGCGACGGCCGTTAAAACTGTCCTGAGAAAGTTACCATCTGATAAGAGGCACTGTTTGGCGGCCCACAATTTTGTTTTTCTGCCGGGGGATTTCAATGGAGCATTCCTGGGAAGGTTTCTGGAGGTCGCCAGAGATGAAGACCTGTTGATAACCGCAGACAGATCCTTTATGCGTGCGTTAGAGCGTTCGCCAACGGATGTTTGGGTGCGGGGCGGCTTGGATGGGAAAACTACGCGCTACCTGACGGAAAGAGCGTCTCCGTCCGGTGCGGTCCCGGCCGACAGAGGTGTGAGAGCCCAGCTCATTATGCAGCCCCGGAGACGGCGCCATGTTTTATGTATCGTCCGGCGCGGAGAGACGTCGGCCTGAAACGGCCGGCCCAGAGTGTAGACCTGGGGCGTGTGATCATGCGTACAGCGGTTAATGATCAGATAAATCGATGATCGAGCGGCATACTCGCTCCCAATTTACCGTCTTTTCGGGTATAGGCGTAGCACGGAGGAAGATTCCCCCGTACCATGAGAGTCGGCTGGTGTCCGCCGAGGATTCCCACTGTCCGTTCTGCCGCCGCGCTTTGCAGTGCACGTTTACCTTATGGAGATTCTGAGTCAGAAGGGAAGCAGGCTTTATCCGGTCACCCGGCCGTGTGCGATCCAGACCGGGAGGACAGACTGATGGCCCAGTGTGCGATTGTGTGCGGGTAGACTGTAGACTGCGGCGTGCGGTTAGACCTTAGACTGCGGTTAGACCGAGGACGGGTTGGTCGCAGGGGCGGCGGAAGAGGGGTAGGGGAGCAGCTGACCCCCACCCACTCAAGTAGTTGGTGGGGAGGGGGGGGGGGGGTGCAGACTTGTAACCGACTCAGAGTTGAGTCATGAATCGACTCATGAGTCGGACATTTTTAGATGAGTCATGAGTCGAGTCGATTCAATAAAACAAAACAGCGCTTCAGTCAAGAGTCGAGTCGATTCAATTTGTTTGAAACAGCACTTTGACTTGAGTCAAGAGTCGGGTCAGTTCTTCGGCTGTTGAGTCAGACTTGAGTCGACTCAAACAAATTCGAGTCTGTTACAACAGGGACATAGCCAATGGGCCACTGGGGCCACGCCCCCCCCCCCCCCGAGCAAACCAGTTTACACTAGCTACAATGCGATGCTGCTGACGACCCGACCCCCCCCCCTCCCCCGGTCAACGTAATTAAACTTGTGATGATGAGTCAAATTGAGTCGACTCAAATATATTTTTGAGTCGAGTCGATTAAATTTTTTAAAACAGCACTTGAGTCAAGTGTCGAGCCGATTCAATTAAAAAAACAGTAATTGAGTCAAGAGTTGAGTCGATTCATTTTTTTTCCAACAGCACTTGGGTCAAGAGTCGAGTGAGTTTTTCGGCTGTTGAGTCAGACTTGAGTCGACTAAAACAAAATTGAGTCGTTACAAGTCTGGGGGGGAGGTACATATATGGTTTTGCCCCCCCCCCAGATGTTTGTAAGAGGGGCCCTCCGGAAATATTGATTTCTTCTTTTTTGGCCGATAAAAATTGCCCGAGGGCCCTGAATGTGCCCTCGATCAGCATGAGGGGCTCTTTCTTGGTCGGTCCTCGGTCGTCCTGATGGAGTTCTCGGTCGGTATGAGATAGTTATCGTCCGGTTTGAGGGGCCTCAGTCCAGGTGGCGAAGGGGCCCTCAGTCCTAAGAGGGGGGCCCCTGACGCTCCGGGGGGCCCTGTAGATTGCTTGCCCCCCCCCCATCCGAAAATACAATCCGCCGCCACTGGGTCGGGCGTGCGGGGATGGATGTGTCGCTCACAGCAGCGGCCGGCAGCGGTGCAGGGCGCCGGAGTCACAGATCCCAGCACGGCGCGGCGGCGTCACAGTCACGTATTTCACCGGTAACTGGGCCATTAAACGACCCCGGCACCGGCGGCACCGGCGGCACCGTGGGACGTGACACGCACCGCGTCGCTAGGCAGCCGGGCCTGGGCCGGCAGTGCAGCAGGGATGACTGAAGGTCGCCTGTCAGACTGAGGGTCACAGAGGGTACCTGTCAGACTGAGGGTCACAGAGGTCACCTGTCAGACTGAGGGTCACATAGGTCACCTGTCAGACTGAGGGTCACATAGGTCACCTGTCAGACTGAGGGTCACAGAGGTCACCTGTCAGACTGAGGGTCACAGAGGTCGCCTGTCAGACTGAGGGTCACAGGGGTCACCTGTCAGACTGAGGGTCACAGAGGTCACCTGTCAGACTGAGGGTCACATAGGTCACCTGTCAGACTGAGGGTCACAGAGGCCACCTGTCAGACTGAGGGTCACAGAGGTCGCCTGTCAGAATGAGGGTCACAGAGGTCACCTGTCAGACTGAGGGTCACATAGGTCACCTGTCAGACTGAGGGTCACATAGGTCACCTGTCAGACTGAGGGTCACAGAGGTCACCTGTCAGACTGAGGGTCACAGAGGTCGCCTGCCAGACTGAGGGTCACAGAGGTCACCTGTCAGACTGAGGGTCACAGAGGTCACCTGTCAGACTGAGGGTCACATAGGTCACCTGTCAGACTGAAGGTCACATAGGTCACCTGTCAGACTGAGGGTCACAGAGGTCACCTGTCAGACTGAGGGTCACATAGGTCGCTTGTCAGACTGAGGGTCACAGAGGTCACCTGTCAGACTGAGGGTCACATAGGTCACCTGTCAGACTGAGGGTCACATAGGTCACCTGTCAGACTGAGGGTCACAGAGGTCACCTGTCAGACTGAGGGTCACAGAGGGCACCTGTCAGACTGAGGGTCACAGAGGGCACCCGTCAGACTGAGGGTCACAGAGGTCACCTGTCAGAATGAGGGTCACAGAGGGTATCTGTCAGACTGAGGGTCACATAGGGTACCTGTCAGACTGAGGGTCACAGAGGTCACCTGCCAGACTGAGGGTCACAGAGGTCACCTGCCAGACTGAGGGTCACAGAGGTCACCTGCCAGACTGAGGGTCACAGAGGGTACCTGTCAGACTGAGGGCCACATAGGTCACCTGCCAGACTGAGGGTCACAGAGGTCACCTGTCAGACTGAAGGTCACAGAGGTCACCTGACAGACTGAGGGTCACATAGGGTACCTGTCAGACTGAGGGTCACAGAGGGCACCTGTCAGACTGAGGGTCACAGAGGGTACCTGTCAGACTGAGGGTCACAGAGGGTACCTGTCAGACTGAGGGTTACATAGGGTACCTGTCAGACTGAGGGTCACAGAGGGTACCTGTCAGACTGAGGGTCACAGAGGGCACCTGTCAGACTGAGGGTCACATAGGTCACCTGTCAGACTGAGGGTCACAGAGGGTACCTGTCAGACTGAGGGTCACAGAGGGTACCTGTCAGACTGAGGGTCACAGATGTCACCTGTCAGACTGAGGGTCACAGAGGTCACCTGTCAGACTGAGGGTCACAGAGGTCGCCTGTCAGACTGAGGGTTACAGAGGTCACCTGCCAGACTGAGGGTCACAGAGGTCACCTGCCAGACTGAGGGTCACAGAGGTCGCTTGTCAGACTGAGGGTCACAGAGGTCACCTGTCAGACTGAGGGTCACAGAGGTCGCCTGTCAGACTGAGGGTTACAGAGGGTACCAGCCGGGACAGCAGGTCACAGAGGGTACCAGCCGGGACGACAGGTCACATAAGGTACCAGGTGGGACAGCAGGTCACAGAGGGTACCAGCCGGGACAGCAGGTCACAGACTACAGAGGGTACCAGCCGGGCCAGCAGGTCACAGAGGGTACCAGCCGGGACAGCAGGTCACAGAAGGTACCAGGTGGGACAGCAGGTCACAGACTACAGAGGGTACCAGCCGGGCCAGCAGGTCACAGAGGGCACCAGGTGGGACAGCAGGTCACAGAAGGTACCAGGTGGGACAACAGGTCACAGAGGGTACCAGGTGGGACAGCAGGTCACAGAGGATACCAGCCGGGACAGCAGGTCACAGAATACAGAGGGTACCAGCCGGGCCAGCAGGTCACAGAGGGTACCAGGTGGGACAGCAGGTCACAGAGGGTGCCAGCCGGGACAGCAGGTCACATAAGGTACCAGGTGGGACAACAGGTCACAGAGGGTACCAGGTGGGACAGCAGGTCACAGAAGGTACCAGGTGGGACAACAGGTCACAGAGGGTACCAGGTGGGACAGCAGGTCACAGACTACAGAGGGTACCAGCCGGGCCAGCAGGTCACAGAGGGCACCAGGTGGGACAGCAGGTCACATAAGGTACCAGGTGGGACAACAGGTCACAGAGGTGGGACAGCCGGGACAGCAGGTCACATACTACAGAGGGTACCAGCCGGGCCAGCAGGTCACAGAGGGTACCAGGTGGGACAGCAGGTCACAGAGGGTACCAGCCGGGACAGCAGGTCATAGAGGGCATCAGGTGGGACATCACCACTAACAGCACGCAACCAACTAGAGCCTACAGCAGAATATGGATATATTTCAGGAAGTAGATAAAGGTTTATATCCGCAGCACAAAATGGCATTGGAATTTACTGCACTTTGAATAACTCACTACATCAATCACATTCCAGATTCGTAGCCGCTTCACACCCTTACACATTCGCCGCCAACCACCTGTCACATAATGTATCCAGCTGGGCAGAAAAATAATACATCGGCCATATATCCTGACGCTGTTCAGTTAAAATGTCACCGCAGTGGACAATAAAATGTCGCACACAATCGGGCAGAGCACTCGGCGACCCGCTGGGAGTCCTCCCAGCGGGTCGGCCGTGACGTGATGCTCAGAGCGGTCTGGGAAGCTCGCCGCCCGCCGCCGCATCTCTAACCCCGCATATCAGGCTCGCCGCCCGCCGCCGCAGCTCTAACCCTGCATATCAGGCTCGCCGGCCACCGCCGCATCTCTAACCCCGCATATCAGGCTCGCCGGCCGCCCGCCGCCGCAGCTCTAACCCCGCACATCAGGCTCGCCGGCCGCCCGCCGCCGCAGCTCTAACCCCGCACATCAGGCTCGCCGGCCGCCCGCCGCCGCAGCTCTAACCCCGCACATCAGGCTCGCCGGCCACCGCCGCAGCTCTAACCCCGCATATCAGGCTCGCCGGCCGCCGCCGCCGCAACTCTAACCCTGCATATCAGGCTCGCCGGCCACCGCCGCAACTCTAACCCTGCATATCAGGCTCGCCGGCCGCCGCCGCAGCTCTAACCCTGCATATCAGGCTCGCCGGCCACCGCCGCAACTCTAACCCCGCATATCAGGCTCGCCAGCCGCGGCGGCGGCAGCTCTAACCCTGCATATCAGGCTCGCCAGCCGCCGCGGCGGCAGCTCTAACCCTGCATATCAGGCTCGGCTGCAGCGGCACAGTTAGTGTACCTGCTGTCCGCCTTGGAAGCACTCAGACGATAAATCCAGCCGCTTACTTAGCGAGCAAGCGGAATGCGATGCGATACCACCAGTCCCTGCAGCGAGCAGTGTGCAGTGCAGACTGCCGGTTACCATGCAAAAACGCTCTGATTCTCAGGCGACTTTATGAAGACAGGTAGAATGTGCATATATCTAGGGTAAATCCTAACGGAACATACCTGGTGGGTGACCCGTCACATATTTGTATCCCATTCAGCAAGCATTCCTGTTCCGCAATACCGGCTAGAATGTTTACTACCTCCCACCATAATGCCTCATTCAACATTTTGTTTGCACCAAAATCGTCTTCACCATTTAAATATATGCACAGATCGCATTCCTCGGAATCTGATCTGACAGTCATGCGGGTGACCGGCAGCTACTCGATACCGGCACCCGGCCATAATCACTTCCCTCGACACAGCCAGACTCGATACCGGCACCCGGACATATCACTTCCCTCGACACAGCCAGACTCGATACCGGCACCCGGACATATCACTTCCCTCGTCACAGCCAGACTCGATACCGGCACCCGGACATATCACTTCCCTCGACACAGCCAGACTCGATACCGGCACCCGGACATATCACTTCCCTCGTCACAGCCAGACTCGATACCGGCACCCGGACATATCACTTCCCTCGACACAGCCAGACTCGATACCGGCACCCGGCCATAATCACTTCCCTCGACACAGCCAGACTCGATACCGGCACCCGGACACATCACTTGCCTCGACACAGCCAGGCTCGATACCGGCACCCGGACATATCACTTCCCTCGACACAGCCAGACTCGATACCGGCACCCGGACATATCACTTCCCTCGACACAGCCAGACTCGATACCGGCACCCGGACATATCACTTCCCTCGACACAGCCAGACTCGATACCGGCACCCGGACATATCACTTGCCTCGACACAGCCAGACTCGATACCGGCACCCGGACATATCACTTCCCTCGACACAGCCAGACTCGATACCGGCACCCGGACATATCACTTCCCTCGACACAGCCAGACTCGATACCGGCACCCGGACATATCACTTCCCTCGACACAGCCAGACTCGATACCGGCACCCGGACATATCACTTCCCTCGTCACAGCCAGACTCGATACCGGCACCCGGACATATCACTTCCCTCGACACAGCCAGACTCGATACCGGCACCCGGCCATAATCACTTCCCTCGACACAGCCAGACTCGATACCGGCACCCGGACATATCACTTCCCTCGACACAGCCAGACTCAATACCGGCACCCGGCCATAATCACTTCCCTCGACACAGCCAGACTCGATACCGGCACCCGGACACATCACTTGCCTCGACACAGCCAGGCTCGATACCGGCACCCGGACATATCACTTCCCTCGACACAGCCAGACTCGATACCGGCACCCGGACATATCACTTCCCTCGACACAGCCAGACTCGATGCCGGCACCCGGACATATCACTTCCCTCGACACAGCCAGACTCGATACCGGCACCCGGACATATCACTTCCCTCGTTACAGCCAGACTCGATACCGGCACCCGGACATATCACTTCCCTCGACACAGCCAGACTCGATACCGGCACCCGGACATATCACTTCCCTCGTCACAGCCAGACTCGATACCGGCACCCGGACATATCACTTCCCTCGACACAGCCAGACTCGATACCGGCACCCGGCCATAATCACTTCCCTCGACACAGCCAGACTCGATACCGGCACCCGGACACATCACTTGCCTCGACACAGCCAGGCTCGATACCGGCACCCGGACATATCACTTCCCTCGACACAGCCAGACTCGATACCGGCACCCGGACATATCACTTCCCTCGACACAGCCAGACTCGATACCGGCACCCGGACATATCACTTCCCTCGACACAGCCAGACTCGATACCGGCACCCGGACATATCACTTGCCTCGACACAGCCAGACTCGATACCGGCACCCGGACATATCACTTCCCTCGACACAGCCAGACTCGATACCGGCACCCGGACATATCACTTGCCTTGACACAGCACACCGTGAATACATTGGAAGCGCCGCGCTGCGCTGACGGCGACTGTACGATGGAGAAACAGCCGTGGCGCTCTCTGCGCTCGGCCTTGCTCTGCTCATCTCAGCCCCTTCAAGCTCAGCGCTCGGCTCAGCTCAGCTCAGCTCGTCCATGTTGTGCGCTCGGCCCTGCTCAGCTCAGCTCAGCTCAGCTCCTCCAAGCTCAGCGCTCGGCTCAACTCAGCTCAGCTCAGCTCAGCTCAGCTCAGCTCAGATCGTCCATGTTGTGCGCTCGGCTCTGCTCAGCTCAGCTCAGCTCAGCTCAGCTCAGCTCAGCTCGTCCATGTTGTGCGCTCGGCCCTGCTCAGCTCAGCTCAGCTCAGCTCCTCCAAGCTCAGCGCTCGACTCAACTCAGCTCAGCTCAGCTCAGCTCAGCTCAGCTCAGATCGTCCATGTTGTGCGCTCGGCCCTGCTCAGCTCAGTTCATCCCGGCTCTTCTCCACTCAGTTCGTCTTTGCTCTGCGTCCGACCCAGCTCGGCCGATCTCAGCTCAGCTCATCCCAGCTCTCTCGTCTGCGGGCCGTCTGCGGGCCGTCTCGGGGCCGGGGCCGGGGCCGGGGCCGGGCCGGGGTCGGGCCGGGGTCGGCCGGAGTCAGCCGGCCGGGTGGGCGCCTCTCCGTGACGCCGTGTTGGGCCGCCGCTGCGTTCCCACGCTCCCAGCCGGCCGCGCCGCCCGACTAGATAATGTGCTGATCAGCTGTGCCGAGTGCGGCGCCGGCGGCCCGCCGGCCGGCCGGCCATCATCGCGTTACACCCGTGACAATGTGCAGAGCGGAGCCGCCGGCCAGGCACGCAGCTGCACGCGTGACACGGACGGACGGCCCCGGTCGCCGCCGCCGGGCTTAGTTCGGGCGACTCGGAACGACTCGTCCAGTGACGTCAGAGCGAACCGGGGCGGCGGCGGACGGCCAGAAGACGGAGGAGGCACTGGACAGAATCGGCCGCCCCCAGCCAATGTCGAGCCGACACAGCCTGCAGCTCTGCTCCCACGCCCAGCACGCAGAGCGGCGCATTGTACGACAGTCACGTGACCTATCTGCATCTCTGGGATGATTGTGCTTGGATGGTGCGTCTCTTCAGCCGTCTCCAGTCGAGGCCGCGTCATTAGCGAATCCGTGTCGATGGTTATTGGATGGTGCGTCTCTTCAGCCGTCCCCCGCCGTCTCCCGCCGTCTTCAGTCGAGGTCGCGTCATTAGCGATCCGTGTCCATGGTTATCGGCGTAATATGTTTTTAATAGGCCGGCCTCGGGGCATCATCTACGCGTTATGAAAGTCTGGAAACGCTGGACATAATCTAAATTTCGTCCAGCACGACTGTGATCGATGGCGAAAACACGTTGACCAGTACACTGTACAGAGCCGCGCTGCACAGTATCCGTCCCCGGCAATGTAGCGGGCAGACCGTCATCAGTCAGCTTACTGCTGACTCTGGCCGTGAGGAAGGATAGTGGACGATGACGATCCGGTGCCGGATGATGTCGGGGTTCGCGCGAGAAGCCCTGCGTAAACATGGCAGGAATTCATCAACAGAAAAATCCGAACACAAATCACGCACACAATAAGCGGTGCATCACCGCAGCCCGGTGTGAGAGTATTAAAGTCCGTCGGACCATTCAAGGTTCAAGGTGAGGTCTCGAGTAAGATGCCTTTGCCGTAAAATAGCACGATATACCCAAAACTCAGTCGCTGCTAGCCTGCCGTATAGAGTGGCTGTATTTGTTGGGTACCAACATTAGTTCCTGACTAGATAGGGGAGAAGCAGGGGGATGGGAGACTGCGTCGAGTCAGTCCAGCGCAAACTATACTACGCTATTTATTTTACAGTTCACAGTTCACACAGTCGGCTACGATGAAGTGATTGGTTGATGCACAGGTCCTATTTTAAGGGAAACCCACTGGGAGGGGGGGGGGGGCAGATAAGATCCAAACCTAGCACACAAAGGCAAAAGGACGTAAGCATGACTAATGGAAAACGGGCCAGTTAACCGTGTTTTTGCTCAACAACTCACGCCATACCAATCATAGCTAGGTGTACACATTTCATATTATATTGCTACACATTATTTATTTCTGTACTTGCACTTTTTTCATAACTAAGTCCAATTCCAATGTCCAAGGTCATGTTGTTTATACCGCAATACTGTTTCAAATGTCATGCTTTGATTGAATAGGAACTACGGCTTCAATATTCAACGGTGGATCCATGGTGAGCCAATCGAGCCAGAGCCCCGAAACGACTGGAAAGGGCCGAAAATCAACCTCTCCTAATTACAAACCAACCATTTTCACAAAATCCATGCTTGTACTTTAAAAATGACACGAAATAGGATGTTACGTATTGCTCAAATTACCCATGGGCAGTGGCGGCGGAAGGTATTTTCGGATGGGGGGGGGGGGGGGGGGGCAAAGAAACCCAGGGCGCCCCCTCGGGCAAAGCCCCCCCCCCCCCCCCGCCAACAAAAACACAAGAAATGCCGCGAAATGATATCTCCTCGGATTTAGGCCACAATATATTATATATTATTATATTATACCAGTAAAACGCCTTTTTTGGCGATGACCGAGCTGGCGCGCTCTGGGTAAAGCTAAAACAGGTTTGAAATATGAAACGGTACGGGAGCACACGTGCGCATTGACTGTGTTCCAATAATGAGTAACACATTCAATAGTTTTACCCTAGTACGCATAGTTTTAGTAACGTTCAGCTGGATGTAGATGTAAAAAGTAAATGCCGCTTCCCTGGGACAAACTACATAAAAACAATAACATGCATTAAAGGGAAATAATGACATTTTTCCACAGAAATGGAGTTAGCACTTGAAATCGCCAGACGAGACCAAATCAACATATGTACTAACATATGTTGACGAACAATATGATCCATCACTATCCCTGGTTTGAATGTTATTTGTAAACAAGTCATAGGTCCACAAATGAAGTAAGTGCTCCAAGAAGCGTGACAACGTCCCTGATTGGTCAATGAAACAAATCGCATACCTACACTAAATACGTCGCCGTCCTTGGCCAAGTTAATCCGCGGAATGCATCACGGTTTTCTGAAACGTTTATTGATTGATAATAGATAAACGGTTTAGATAAATGTTGCATGTGTGCATTGTAGTATATTAAATAACTTTGTTTAAAAATGGTGGGGAAAACATATATTTAAAAACAAAATCGTGGACACTAAATAGTTCGGCGTCCGGAGCCAAGCTAAACTGCCGATTTCCATGCACTTTTTAAAATGCTTGTTCATAGAAGCTTGGTACATATTCGCAAAGGATAGAGTGCATGAAACATATTATATGCCTTCATGGTAAATAACAATGAGTAGTCAGGCTCATTTTCGCTCGGACAGTGAATTCGTTACCAAGTACTTGTGAGTACCGACCGTTATAAGCTTGGAACGCTTATCAATTAACTTTAACTTGAAACAGGCACGTAGCCAGGATTTCGTCCAGGGGGGGGGGGGGGGGCGCCTCGAAAGGGCCCCCTTCCCGAGCGTTGGAAGGGCCTCCTTCCCAAGCGTTCAAAGGGCCAAACAAAACGGATGAAAGGTCACGTTACAAGGATGGCGAATGCAGTATGACAGGTATGGCATGGGCCATACCAACTTTGGAACCAGCGACACCAATTTGGAATCAGCTATACCATCTTCGAATATTTTTTAGGCACGGCGCGAAAATTTTGAGTCTTATGCCCTGGATATGCATTCTCATCAATGCGTCGTATTGCGTATGGTGGGGACCTCAACAATGTTATTGGCGTGAGCATGTTTTTTTGTGTGTGTTTTGTTTGTTGGGGGGGGGGGGGGGCAAAAAGACATGTTTGCCCCCACCTCTTTCGATGGGGGGGGGGGGGGGGGGCAACCTGCCCCCCTTCGCTTCCGCCGCCACTGCCCATGGGCCATGGTTGTGGTAATTTGATCCAACTCATGGGGCAGGTTGAGCACGTTGGGCATGCAGAGCATGAAGAAACCGAAGAATCAAGAAACTCAAGGTTGATTACTATAATTATTTAGGTGTGTCTAAATCCATACATTGGCATCGCCAGGTTTTTTACGTGTGGGGGGGGGGGGGGATCTGTGTGGTGTGGCAGACGTTCGCCTTTACCATGGGGTTTCTAACTGAGCATATTTGTAGAGCAGAGCGAAAAATGGGTTGTGGTGAAAGAATTACCTCGCTACGCTAAGTAATTTCGACACAGGACTAGTGGGCCCTTTTTAGAAGACTCTGTTTCAAGCCCGCGAAACTTCACAACGGTTGTTTACGTTACAAGCAGCCTGGGTATATATGCCTAAAGTCCGCCATTATTGTGTGCAATAGCTTCCATATCCAAGCTACCACCATTGGCGTCGCCACCACTACGGACAGCACGGACAGTGTCCGTACAAGTAGGCGAACCTCCAACAACTTGTAACAACTGTCCGTACAAGTTTGCGGAACCATTTGAAGGTGCAGAATTATAAATATCGATACCTGAAATGTTTATATTTTAATTATCTTCAGAGGGACTATTTGTGACGAATCGTGACGAATTACCTCTATTCATGGAACTTATTGCTTAACAGAAAAAACATATGATTGTCCCCTCCCCAACTTGAACGCACAAATGGCCAGTCTAGAATGAAATGTTAACGTTTTTCGTCTGGAGTTCGGAATAGGAGTGTGCGAAAATGGCAAGAGGCATTGCCATTTTGCCCTTGGCATTGCTAAAACATTTAGCCGTTTAGTGAGCGGTGCTTGATGTGAAAGCGGGTACTGAAAGTTTTGAGGACGACATTTGCGGTAGTTTACGAGATATTGCGAAATACGCGAGGGAACAAAACAAAATACTCACGTGTTAGTCACTAGTCCAGTAACATAAATGGTCAGGCCGTAATTTTACTCAACTGTATTTGGCTTCCTCCTGGCGCTGACAACGCTGATGCACGCGCGATCTATTTTACATGGATCCAAACACAGCGTTTTAGTTCTAACCCGCGCCATGCTGGGGAGGGGGGGGGGGGCGTTTGGATGTGCGAACCTGAAATTTTATGAAATGCAAGGAACAAACGGGAGAGCTAGAGACGTGCTAGCTAGATACGTGCTAGCTAGAGACGTGTGACTGATACTGTGACTGACGTGTGACTGACGTGTTTATCTCGTCGAGATGCGTCTCTCCATATGCAACATGACCAACCTGAGTTACCAAATGACCTTCACCTGAAGTCATATTTTGAACTTGACCCGATTCGGTCACTATAAGTATGGTTCGGATCGTCCTGACGAGGCAAACACGATGGCGTAAACATATGCCCTATCTTTATTAGGTAAAACGTTATGCACGAACAACTTTTGGGAAGAAAATGCCAACATGACATTTGGTTACCCCTGGAGCCTAAACTATTGACCTCATATACAATTTTACGACACCTAAGCGATAGCATTTATCAAGAGCTTTCTATTGCGTTTCTCTTTTTGTTCCAAGCTATCATAGTTCCCCATATATTTGGGGTGTTTCTGGAGCAAAGTACTAAACTTATAAAATTTGACCTTTGATGCCCTCTGGTGGCTTCAATATTGACCTGAGCGAAAATGTCACAAGCGTAGGAACAAGGGGACCGGAAGGCCATGACCTCCCCACTTGGGTATTTTTTTTTCTCTAAAAACATTTGGCTAAATTATCCAGATATCCCCCCCCCCCAAAAAAAAACATCGAAAGCAATATATTCGATAACATAGACACGCATTTTCAGTAGATTGCGAGAGTGGCGCAAAATTAGAAAATGGCGCATGTTATGATCAGGGGTGTAGGGAAGATTTCGCTCGGGGGGGGGAGAAATGGGATCAAAGGGGCCCTTGTAGCTAAGGAGACCCACATAATTCAAACAGTAAAGAATGGTGTCATGTTGTAAAACAACGACAAATAAGTTTTCGACAACGAAAAAAATAGTTCATTTTTTATTTTTGGTGTCAAAAACTCAAAATTTCGAAATTCCGAGATAGCCATTTTGAATACAATGTCATTTCCTTTCTTTCGGCATTTTTATTTGTAGGTTTCTGTAAAACTGGAATTTCTACGATTTTTCAAACATTTATTGTTTTTCCACCAAAAATGACATGACATGACGTGATTGCAGCGTTATTATCTCACAAAGTGCTCCACCATTTTCATTGAAATGTTGTGATAAGACGTATAATTGATGCAGCATAATGTACTGAAAGGTTGACGTCGATATCTATAATTTTTTTATCTCAAGTTATTCAGAAAATCCGGGGGGGGGGATTCTGCCACCTTTCTGCCCTTCTGCCCTTCACTTCGGATTCAGGAAACAACACAGTACGTACATACATGCCAATTGTGCACATGTACGATGAAGTTACATAATCTCTACAAAATAACGAAGGAACATGCTCATTATACCTTGATTTACAGAAAGCTTTGGATACAGTTTGCTTAGCAATTCTCTTGAAAAGATACACCGCATTGTGATACGAGGGGTTTCTACAACACGATAGAGTCATATACTAATAAGAGGCATAAAATGCCAATAATAGATGAGGTTGCATCAAAGAAACAAATGATTAAAATTGTCGTCCCACAGGGTTCAATTTTAGGTCCTCTTTTATTTATTCTCTATATTAATGACATCAGCAATACAACAGACATAAGTACCTTTTACTTATTTGCTGATGCTTTACAGCAATTTGTATTCAAGCTAGAAATGTTGAAGAGCTCCAAATAAAGATTAATGAATTAATTTGATAAAAAACGAGTGGTTCCATGTATAGGGGCATTCCACGGTAGGACAACCAAAATTTTGAAATTTGCCATTGGACCATTTTGAATTTTCTTGAAAAGTTGTGCACTGGGGGTTTCAAGGGCGGGGAATTCATTGGTGGTGACCCAAAAAATCCCCCCCCCCAAAAAAAAAATCCAAGTTACGGCCTTCCGTATTTTCCCAAGTTCACTGTGCAGGCCTAATTTTGACGACCAATAACTCCGAGACTAAAAAGGCGATTTTGATTAAAAACAAATTGTTTGGATCTGGATTAGTGGAAGAACAATTTGGCAATCACGGATTTTCGATTTTTTGTCACGTGACTTCGTGACCTACTTTTTGTGCCGTGACCTTGACCTATTGGAAACTGAAATGACAATTTTCGTCTGATGACGATTTGAGCTTCATTCACGTCCTTTCGTATAAAAAGATACAAAAGTGGGGCTTGACCTGTACAAAATATTTTTGGGTCTTGCAATGCTGACATAATACGCTGTTCGGGCACCTGTCCGTCGATAACTTCGTATCTACTTGACATACGCTTTCGAAACAAAGTCCAGAGTGACTACTGACGACGACACCCTCTCGGTTGGTGCCTGTTAAACCGACATCAGGTCGCCATATGACCTGTCAGGCCAATACAACGTAACGTACCCAAACAGCGTATTGTGTCAGCATTGCAAGGCTCAACAGTATTTTTTTACAGGTCGAACCCCACTTTTTAGATTTTATGATACGAAAGGACATCAATGGAACTCAAATCGTCATCAGACGAAAATTTTAAGTTCAGTTTCCAATAGGTCAAGGTCACGGCGCAAAATGTAGGTCACGAGGTCACGTGACAAGATAAAATAAAAATAGAAAATCCGAGATTGCCAAATTATTCTTTGACTAACCCCGATCGACACAAGTTTATCAAAATCGTTTTTTTAGTCTCGGAGTTATTGGTCGTCACAATTAGGCCTGCACAGTGAACTTGGGAATTTTGAGGAAGGCCTTATATTGGAAAATATTTTTTGGGAATGTTTTGGTCATCACCAATGAATTCCTCACCCTTGAAACTCCCAGTGCACTTGTCAAGAAAATTAAAAATGGTCGGACGGCAAATTTTAATATTTTGTTTTGTCTTACTGTGAAAATCCCCAAAAGTAGTTTTTACAGGACGAACCCAACTTTTATTTTTTGATACGAAGGACATCAATGAAGCTCAAATCAGCATCAGACGAAAATGTTAATTTCAGTTTCCAAAAGAACAAGGTCACGGGGAAAAAAGTAGGTCACGAGGTCACGTGACAAAAAAACAAATTAAAAATCAAAATCCGTGATTGCCAAATTGTTTTTCGACTAATCCTGATCTAAACAAAACAAAAGTTTTCAACATCGCTTTTTTAGTCTCGGAGTTATTGGTCGTCAAAATTAGGCCTGCACAGTGAACGTGGAACAATACGGTAGGCCGTATTTTGGAAAATATGTTTGGGGGAATTTTTTGGTCACCACCAATTAATTCCCCGCCCTTAAAACCCCCAATACACAACTTTTCAAGAAAATTAAAATGGTCAGACGGCACCCACCGGTTGTCTTACTGCCCCTGTAAATATATTATCACTAAATGCATCAAAGACAAATTACCAAATGTATTCAAGATCAGTGACTTGACAAGAACTTGACATAGTATTATTTGATACACCAATCGCGATAAAAACATGCATTAAATACTTGGAGT
>JAXIVJ010004534.1:0-82021 GCA_036785665.1 Chirona hameri
TATCAGTGATCAGTAGATGGTTATCATTAGATTGGGACACATCAGTAGATTAGACACTAGTTACCACTAGTTAGAAGATAACTAGTTATCATTAGATTGGGACACATCAGTGGATAGTAATCATTAGATTGGGACACATCAGCGGATAGTAATCATTAGATTGGGACACATCAGTAGATCGTAATAATTAGATTGGGACACATCAGTAGATAGTAATCATTATATTGGGACACATCAGTGGATAGTAATCATTAGATTGGGACACATCAGTGGATAGTAATCATTAGATTGGGACACATCAGTGGATAGTAATCATTAGATTGGGACACATCAGTAGATCGTAATAATTAGATTGGGACACATCAGTAGATAGTAATCATTATATTGGGACACATCAGTAGATCCGTATGCCGCCTGACCAGCAGCTCCTCGCCGCTCACTACCGACACACGAGCGGCTACCAGCTGACTATTGGTGTTCTGTGAACTACCATAAACTGCCTTAAGCCCGCCACCGCCGCCAGCCACCGCTTGCCGCCGCCGCCGCCGCCGCCGCCGCCGCCGCTGCGCTGGCGCCCCGCCCCCGCCCCCGCCCGGCGCCGCCGAAAGGCTACTGAACCCTGACGAGCCTGCGGGTGGGCGGGTGGGAGTCCGGCCGGCGGCGTACTTCCTGCCCGGATTCAGAGCACCGCACTACAATACTTCAGCGGTAGAGTGGCTACACAAACCGGACAGAATGTCTGGGCTGCTCTCCAACTTGCGGCGACTGACCACGGACCAGTCACCAGTGGTCAGCGTTCGTGTTCACCAAAACAGTCTGACGCAAATGCACATGTGTAAACCATGTGCAAGTCGGGCACGTAGCCAGGATTTCCTCCAGGGGGGGGGGGGACGGCGCCTCGAAAGGTCCCCATTCCCGAGCGCTGAAAGGGTCCCTTCCCAAGCGTTGAAGGTCCAAACAAAACGGATGAAAAAGCACGTTACACGGATGGAAAATGCAGTATAACAGGTATGGCATGGGCCATACCAACTTTTAGGAGCTGGAGTTAGCAAACTGCCATCAACTTTGGAACCAGCGACACCAATTTGGAATCAGCTATACCAACTTGGAAAAAAAATTAAGCTCAAGACCTGTAAGTCTTAAACAAATTGCGCCGTGGAGCGGCACGAAAATTTTGAGTCTTATGCCCTAGATATGCATTCTTAGCAATGTGTCACATTGCGTATGGTGCGGACCTCTAAAAATGTTCTTGTGCGTTGAAAAGTGCGGTAAAAAAGTGCTTAAGTGAACTTTTTCCCCAATTATATAGGAAAGTAGCAACATAACACATAATGCGCCGAGAAACGAACAGTTTTTTTAACCCGCATATCATTGAATTTGTAGTTAAAATGTGCCGCGGAGCGGCGTAAATTTTTGAATTTTATTCCCTGGGCTTGTACAACTGCATTCTTACTGCTGAAAGGCCCAGGGTCCCTTTCAGATCGTCTAGGGGCCCCTCGGACCTTTTCAACGCCATTCTGACCTGTTCAGGGACTCATCTGGGATCCGCGAAAAGACATGATGTGGAGTGGGTAATATATATTAAATACAAACAGGGCTTACTCTACAAGAAAATATAAAATCGGAGCTTGCGGGTAGATTGTAACACCCTTCGTTAACGATTAGGAGGCATTCGGTAACATGTCATTGCTCATCTTAAAGACGAGCAATGACCTGTTACCGAATGCCTCTTAACCCGCGCGGCGCTGGGGGAGGGGGGGGGGGGGGGTAAATTTTACCCGCCCTCCCCCTCCCGGATTTTCTCAATAACTTGAAAACTATGAAAGATATCACAGTGAAACTTATGGTACCTTATGGTGCATCAATTTTACGTCTTATCTTATTTCTATTTCTTATTTTACGAGATAATGACGTTTTAGTGACGCCATGTCATGTCATTTTTAGTGAAAAAACGTTAAATGTTTGCAAAATTGTAGAGCATAGCATGTTATTGCAACTCGCAAATAAAAGGCGTCAAAAGACAGAGAATAACATTGTCTTTGAAATGGCTATCTCGGATTTTCAACATTTTTGGTTTTTAACCCCAAAAATGCAAAAAAAAAGAAAAAAAAAAAGAATTTCCACAAAAGTAAAAAAAAAAAAACGGAAGAAATAATAGAGAACCGAGTATGAACGATGCTGAAACCAAATTTCAAAGCAATATCTTTATTTTTGACTAACTTATAGCTCTCGAAGTATAAGTAGCTCATGATGTCATTTTTTGAATTTGCGTTTTTTGGCTTTTACTGACCAGATACAGACAAATGCATGCCACCACTGTATTTCTAAGACAAAACTAGTCTAGAAACATGCAGTGTTTATTTAGATTAATTAATTTAAAATATTGTCCTTATTATGACCTGACCTTGACCTGAGGACCATTATATGGGGTCAGGCTGTGAAAATGGCTGCTTCTATCGAATTATACGTGTAAAATAACCCATACAACATGTGTCGCATGGCTTTCGTAGACCTGTGACCTGATCTTGACCTTGACCTTGGCTTACAATTTCACTTTTACTTATGCAGGAGATGCATTATACAGTTGGGAGCACTTTGTGAGATAATAGTTGCAATTTAAGGCTTGGGATGGAAAGTATAGCCCAAAAACCCAAATACTTAAATTTTGACACTTGACCTGACCGTGACCTGACATGTGACCTTATTTTAAGAATTTCGGGTACGCGTTAGATTCTTCTCACTGAGAGCTTTCGATCGCCGCCTTGCGCGTCTCGCTGCGGTTATTGGTTCGGAAGATACGAGGGGGTAAAATTTACCCCCCAGCACCGGGCGTTCGGATGGAGACCCCAGCGCCGCGCGGGTTAATCGCTGACGAAGGGAGTTACAATATACCCGAAAGCTCCGATTTGAATACATTTCTTGTGGAGTAAGTCCTCTTTGTATTTAATCTTCATCTGGGATATCTGCGTGCTTTGCGCCCTTCTGGTCTGACCAGACTCCTCTGACCTTCCAAGAAGCCCCTCTTGTGTGTCAAGGGGCCCATTCGGCCTGTTCCGAGGTCCTTCCGACCTGGCCAGGGACTGAGCTGGCTGCTTTGTCACCCTGCCGACATGCTCAGAAGCCCCTCCGACCTACCCAGGGCCTCTCCAGTCTGGCTAGGAACTCATCTGGCATGTTCAAGGGCCCTTCCGACCGTCCGAGGGACCGTTTCGGTCTAGCCAGTGCTCCTCTGACTTGCCCAGGAGCCCCTCCGATCTGCCCAGCGACTCTTCGGGTCGGACTGCGCTGGCTGTTTTGTCGCCCAGCCGACATGCTCAGGGGGCCCTTCGACCTGCCCTGGGGCCCCTCCGTATTGGCTAGGGGCCAATTCGGCATGTTCAGGGGCCCTTCGCACCCGCCCAGGGGCCTTTCGGTCTGGTCAGGGGCCCCTCTGATATGCACAGGGGCATTTTTAGCTTTCCAGGACCACTCTGGTCTGTCCAGGGGCCCTCCAGCCTTCTAAGGGGCCCTTCCGACCTGACAAGGGACTGTGCTGGCTGCTTTATCGCATTGCGACATGCTCCGATGGCCCTCCGACCTGCCTCTGTGCTGACTAGGGGCCCTTCGGCATGTTCAGGGGCCTTCCTAACCCACCTAGGGGCCCTTTCGGTCTGGTCACAGGGGCCTGCATAGCTCACCTGCACAGGGGCCCTTTGAACTTCCCAGGGGCCCTCTGGGGTCTGTCCAAGGGCACTCCAACCTGCTCAGGGGCCCTTATGACCTGGTAAGAGACTGTGCTGGCTGTTTTGTCGCCCTGCCGACATGCTCAGGGTCTCGACCTGCCCAGGGGCCCCTCTTTCCTAACTAGGGGCCATTCGACGTATTCAGGGGGCCCTCTGCCTCCCTCAGGGGCCCTTTCGATCTGGCCAGGTGCCCCTCTGACATGCACAGGGCTCTTTTGAACGTCCAAGGGGCCCTCTGGTCTTTCAGAGAGGGTCCTGGTGGCCCTAAAAGGCCTCTGAAGTGCTCTAAACTCTCTAAAGACCACGCTTCGTATGGTAAAGAGCCCATGATACCGTGCTTCGCGCGGTCTCGTCGGATCTTTTCGGCGCGCTGCGCGCACCGAAAAGTGCCCTCCGCCGCCAAAAGGGCCCTCCTGGCCTCCGCCCCCCCCCCCCCCCTTGGCTACGTGCCTACTGCAAGTGAGCAATGTCTATTTAATTGTTGTGAGACGCCAGAGCTAATGCGCAAAGATTCATCGTATGATCATGTCGAATCGACCATTCCACCACATTGTAGATCCATTGCGAAGAGTTATCACGGGATATTGTTGGATCTTCGAAGTTCGATCCATGATTGTGTATTATGGTAGAGGTGTATCTAGATTTGATATCCATTTCGGAATGACATATCAAGACATTTCGTATTCACCCACAACACATTATCAACTTTGTAGCGCCAAAATACCTCTTACTAAAGCACGTCATGAATTCCATAAATCAGTTGGCCCCCAACAAGTTGAATGATGCAAAATTAACAGCGACGCATGTGTGGAGCTTTTCCAAGAAAGTTGGTGGGGCAAAATGTCATTTTGCTTGGTTGTTTTGTTTGGTTGAGGTGAAAATGACCATTTCAATGCTGGATGACCTCTAAATCCGACAAGAGTTGGTGGAGCAAAACACAAAATTAGTGGGGCAGTGGCCCCACCATTTGAATAAGAAACTCCACCCATGCAGTGAGTGACGGTAATATATTAATGGGCGATTCACCACCTGACCATCTGTTCCTCCTGATGGGGACCGTGTTATGCGCTGGAATGCCGCCCCAACCACCTGACTTCGCCTGACCCCACCTAACCCCTATACCTTCTCGAGCCTTCCCCTTCCTCTTGGATGCCTGACAATGTGAAGGAGGGACCGCCGAGCGCCCCCTCCCCCAACCCTACCCCAGCCGGGGCCGGATAATTTGTGAGTGGGTGTGCCGCCGCCTTTGTTAGTTGATAACAGGCCTCCCTCCACCTGGCCGGCGCTGGAACGCAGGGGTCTGCACCACTCAGGGCACCACCAAGGGCACTGCACGTGCGCTGGGGAGCGTCAACGGGGTCATACGGGTCGCCACAACCCCCTCGACCATCCAGTAGTTAAGTCATCACTGGGAACTGGCCGCGTCCGGGGGTGAAAAGGTCACCCTTCAAGTTCCGGCGGTGGGATCATCATAGGGGAATGTGTGTCTATAGGGTCGCACAGGTCAACTGTCAAGGATTCCAGTGCAGCGTATTCTTTAGCGACGGTGAAGTGGACAAGGAACAAAGCGTAAATGCCTGTAATTTCAGTGACATGGGCACATAGAGGTGGTCAAGACAATGTTCATAAATCATGTTGTGGAGTGTAGGTGTGCGCACTCAGATGGTCTGTAAAGATCGGTTGTGGTCACCCCTGGGGCGAATGTTGAATACTGTGCTATCAAGTATCATCAACTTAATTTTCAACCATTCTAGTCTACGGACATTTTCGTTTCTGCATTGATGAATGGAAGGCGGTTCCGGTTCATAATGGGTAGTAGATATCAAAGCTTGGGTACTATTAGTTCCAAAATAAGCGTCCCGCTGGGTTGGCCGGCAGAGCAGTTAATTTGTAGTGAATGCCGGCCATTTTGAACCGCCTGAAAGGTTAGGCTGTACGGTGCACAGCAATGCTGCGCGGAACAGCCTATACAGGCAGAGTGTAGCGTCAGTGTAGCCAAGCTGTATAGGCTGTCCCGCCGAGCACTGGAGTGTGTCGGACAGCCTACCTCCCAGACCGACCGGGAATGGCGAGAATGCAGGTATTCACTACAGACTGTCGTCTAACCCAGCGGGACGCTTATTTTGGAACCAATAGTGCAGGCTCGACCGGCTGCTAGTACACATTGACCAAACTGTCAGTATAGGAAAATTGACCGCTCTTATGCAATGATGCGTATTTCAATCCTATCTTTTATTTTTGTTTAAATGACTGTTAATAATCTTTTTAGTCAAATATGGTTATAATCGGATACAAATAAAAAAATTCCGGCAGTGCGTTTTAATTGGCAGCTGAAGACTGAAGAGTCATACTCAACCCGTAACGTACTTTGTGGCATCGTGTTAGCAGCAGTGAGCAGAGCAGAAATATCGGCGTGCACACTACACAATTCACTGAGTATCGGCCGGCGATTCCGACCATCCGTCCAGCCTCCCCCAGCCGGCCTGACGTGGTGTCTCCAGCCTCCCCCAGCCGGCCTGGCGCGGTGTCTCGAGCCGCCCCCAGCCGGCCTGGCGTGGTGTCTCCAGCCTCCCCCAGCCGGCCTGGCGCGGTGTCTCGAGCCGCCCCTAGCCGGCCCGGCGCGGTGTCTCGAGCCTCCCCCAGTCGGCCTGGCGTGGTGTCTCGAGCCGCCCCCAGCCGGCCTGACGTGGTGTCTCCAGCCTCCCCCAGCCGGCCTGGCGCGGTGTCTCCAGCCGCCCCTAGCCGGCCTGGCGCGGTGTCTCGAACCACCCCCAGCCGGCCCGGCGCGGTGTCTCTAGCCGCCCCCAGCCGGCCCGGCGTGGTGTGTCAGTCCTCGCCCCCCCCCCCCCAGCCGGCCCGGCGCGGTGTGCCAGTCCTCGCCCCCAGTCGGCCCGGCGTGGTGTGCCAGTCCTCGCCCCCGCTGCCGGCCCGACGCAGTGTGCCAGTCCTCGCCCCCAGCCGGCCCGGCACGGTGTGCCAGTCCTCGCCCCCAGCCGGCCCGGCGCGGTGTGCCAGTCCTCGCCCCCAGCCGGCCCGTCGCGGTGTGCCAGTCCTCGCCCCCAGTCGGCCCGGCGTGGTGTGCCAGTCCTCGCCCCCGCTGCCGGCCCGGCGCGGTGTGCCAGTCCTCGCCCCCAGCCGGCCCGTCGCGGTGTGCCAGTCCTCGCCCCCGCTGCCGTCACCGTTGCCATATAGCAGACGATCTGTACTGGTCCCAGATTAGACCGGGCCGTGTTGGGCCGGACCGGACGGACCGGACAGACCGGACAGACCGGACAGGGGTGAACTGTACAGGAGCACGTGTGAGAAGTGACGCACCTGTCCGGCCGGTGTCCGGTCTCAGGGGTGTGACTGGCGGCCGGGCACGGGCGGCCAGTCTGAGCCCTGGCCTGAGCAGTGTACCCGGAATGACGGGTCAGCTATGCCACCTGTCTGTCCCAGTCCCACCATACTACCCAATACCACCACGGCGTCCCAGAGACGCTGCACTGGTCCGGTGGTTAGTGCCGTGCAATGTGCACTATACAGCTGTGCACAGTACGCGGAAACCGTGCACTGTAATTATGTACTGCGGTTCCGTGACTGGAAAGGACCGGTGGTGAGAAGTAGTTACTCGGTGACTAGGCAATGTAGCTAGGCACTGTACTGCACTGGCCGGCTTGACTCAATCTTACCTTTCTGGCTCTATTGGAGAAGAGCACGTATAGCTCCATCTGTGAAGGTCATCCTCGCCGTTTGGTCCGACAAGGGCATGTCTGCAATGCTTGGCTTCGGCTGGGGTGAGTGTCACTTTCCGTCTCGGCACCGGCTGCGCGCCAGCTGGCCGACTGTTGGGCTGTCCTCACTGTCTGAGATGGCGGGGCTTAGCCGATCATTAGTCGACCATTAGTCGTTCACCTGGTGTATTGACCGTGATCGCAGCGGCTGACGACCCGAACGGGGCCTCGACTCCGAACACAACCTCGACTGACCCCGAACACAGCCTTGGCTGATCCCGACCCGAACGCAGCCTCATTTAGACGTACAACGACATCCACAATACACTCGGTGGCTTTTCCTGTCGAGGTGAAAATGAAAGATGACAAACCGCGTCGTAGGTTCGGACACTAGGATAAAATGGGGTGGCGGGGTAAAACAACATGCATGCATCAATGATGCATGAATGTTGCTCCCCCATGTTGCAGCATCATGCATCCATAACGATAGAAATCATAGCTAAGCATAGCCTCAGTTCCGAACACAGCCTCGGTCTCGGTCTCATCCTCGACTGGCCCCGCACAAGGCCTCGACTGGTCCCGAACACACCCTCGGCCCCGAACACATCCCCGGCCGGTCCCGAACACAGTCTCTACTGATCCAGAACACAGCCCGACTCGTTCTGAACGCGCCCATAGCACTTCTAGAACACATCCTGTACCCCGAACGCAGAATCGGCCAAGAATACAGCCTCAATCTGGCCACCGGCCCTGCTCAATCTGGCCACCCGGTCCTGGCCCTACTGCGCAGATATATCCCAGCAGTGACGCGGCGCTCCTCTGTTGAAATTTGAGCTACCCTCCTACGCAGCAGGTCTCCGAACAGAGGCGGCGGCGGACAGGGGCGGATCCAGGGGGGGGGGCAAGGGGTCATACCCCCCCCAAACAAAACAAAATCCTGAAACTATAATCCCCCCCAACGGTCGGACGTACAGTTTTAAAAAATTGCCTTTGCGGCAGTCAAAATCCAGCTATCCACAGTTAAAAACTTAAAAAAATTCGCGTCGCTTCGCGGCATGACACAAAATTCGCGATTGCTTATACAAATTTGGAAAATGGGAAAATGAATTAATTAAGTGTCTGGCAGAGGCTCTCCTTTGTGGTGCCTAATTAGCCCCAGGGCCCACTCCCTTCATAAAATGTTAGTTTTCAAACTTGCTACATGTTTAGTAGTCTGCCGAGTTCCGAAAAAAGGCGACGCGAACGCAAAGACGCAGACATCGGCTCCCGGAAGCTGCTCCAGCGGTGCCCAACTTGCTGGACCGAAGAGCTAATAGTGGGACCGGGCCAGGACCATCTCCCCAAGCCATCTCGCCCCAGGCTTCTCCAGATCCAGAGGGACCATTTATGTGCGGAAAATCGTTCTGCCTCTTGCTGCTTTCAAAACCATTTGCACTGATACCAGTTGTTTGTTACAGTTTGGTACATATGTATACAGTTATTATTATCATATGTACTATTGAGCGCTGACTACCACCGGTTATCGTGATTTACTATTCGAGGAATATGTATATGAAAAGCTACATTGATTTCAATATTTTTAATCATACTGAGATGTGCAACCAGGAATAGGGGTTACCCGAGGGTCCACTCACTTTCTGGTTCCAATATTAAAATGTAATTTTCCACGACCTAAAATTAACATTTCCACGGGGCTTCGTGGCGTCACATCGGTTGCCATCGTCATAACGAAACCATCGTCATTGTCTTCGGTTCGTTGTAAAGGTGAATTGAATGCAAAACATGTTTAGCTTCTTATCCTCTACAAGGCCCATATTTCTGGGTTTTATCAGGCAAACCCGTAAAATTTCGCGCCGCTTGGCGGCGCTAAATAACAAATACCTACTATAACATGAAAACCACATTACAAATGTTGCATTGGTTTAAATACGCGCATAAAAATAGGGGTATATTTTTTCTCGTCATATCAGCCGACCCCCACTCAAAAATTATCGGCGACGCCCCTGCCAACCCCCACCCCCCCCCCCCCCCCCCCCCCCCCCAACAACAACAACAACTTTCTCGCTGACGGCCGACGGCCTGCTACCTCCGCCTCCCCGCTCAACAACTTTTTGGAAATACGCCACTGGATCTGCCCCCCCCCCCCCAAAAAAAAAACACGACTAGATCCGCCCCTGGTGGCGGAGGGAACGGAGACTGCGGCGGCGGCGGCGGCGGCGGCGGGCTGGGGCGGTCTAGCTGTGATGTATGGGCGCCTGAGCTGTGTTCCAACTCGCTGAAGGTCAAGGTGACTGCAGGCCGCCGTCTCCGGTCACCAGAACAGAAGCTCAGACTCGGCGACAGAACACATAATCGGACTTTGCGACAACAGCTGGCCAGGAGGGAGGCTCACCTAGGAGGCTTGGCTAGACTCGGGGGCGGCGCCACCAATTTTTGATAGGGGACGGGTCCATTTTGTATGGTAGAAAATCGAGTTTTGATGCAAATATTAAATAAAAGACGTCAAAAGAACGGAAATGATAGTTTCCGTTCTTTCCGAAGTTATTTAAAGGGAAATAATGACCTTTTGATTTTGTTAGCAACAATTACCGTTATGGTATACAAATTATGTGATATTAATTTAAGAACCAGTTCAACGCCTTTTTGGGTGATGACCGAGCGAGCGCGCTCTGGTAAAGCTAAAACATGTTTGAAATATGAAACGGTAAGGGAACACACGTGGTAGTAACACAGACATTTTAGTCCTCCAGGAAAAAATTCCAGGCCGGAATGCATGCCAACATAAAAATATCAAATAAATGTAAATTTATCTAGTAAGTTGACGAGAAACCTCACGGGCGCTTCGCGCCCGCTTGGTAATTAAATGAAATTATTATCTAATTCAAAGTTGGAAGTTTGGAAAAACAAGTACATGTACTTCTTTAGAGTTCATGATCGGTGTTTTCCCTCCATTATTGGGAGCGCGATATATCTGGCGCTTTTGTTTCAATCTGTTCAACGTTAAATAACTCTTGTTGAATACCTCTAGTTGAATTACCTCTCAACAAATCGCATACACTCAAATATAAATACGTCGTCGTAGGGGGCCAAGTTAATCCGCCGAATACATCACGGTTTTCTGAAATATGTATTGATTGATTATGGGAAAACGGTTCAAATAAATGTGTCATGTGTGCATTGGAATGTATTTAATACCTGCATGTTGAAAATTCATGGGGAAACATCCCATTTTTTATTTATTTAATGAATTGAGAATTGAATTTAATAAATAGGTCGCCGTCCGGGGCCTAACTAAACTGCCGATTTCAATGCACTTTGTCAAATGCTTGTTGATTGTTCATAACAGTTTGGTACATATTCGCAAAAGATAGACTGCAGGAAACATATTGCATACCTTCATGATAAGTAACAATGCGTATGGAGGCTAATTTTAGCTTGGACAGTGAATTCGTTACCGAATACTTGCTGACCGTTATAAGCGTGGAACGCTTATGAACTTTAACTTGAAGTATATTTCGGTAGGAATGTTTATATGCAAAATGTGATAAATTTACAATATATTTTGGTCTCGTCTATCGATTTCATGTAATAGCTCCATTTTGGTGTGGAAAAGGCCATTATTTCCATGTAATATATATTTGTAAAAGCACATCCACGCCCTATGAGTCGTGACGAGTATAAGATGTTTACGGAAAAGATCCTTACATTGCGAAATTGCGGTAACTGATCCGATGAAAGTGACTCATGGCATTGTATGTTGAATAAAACAAAACTATTTTGGTTGTGTTTATCTTAGACATAGTTAAGATCGCAGTTACGTGCAGCAGCGACATCGTCGTAGCCATTGTGACGTTAGAACCATGTCCTCTTCTACTATCGCCAGATTCATCTAAGGTAATACATTTATCTGTCGTAACACAACCATGTCCCCACCATCGCCAGATCCCAGCTAACCCAGCCAGTCTCTGTTCGTACAGAACATTATCATTCTCTGCAATACAATCTCTGCCCCACTGTTCTCTGCCACTACAAAGCCATACCGTTTATCAGCCTCGCCAGGTCTCATCTAAACCCACCGTTCTCTGATAACAGACTGTAACACCGTTCTGTCACCCTCACCAGGTCCCATCTAAACCCACCGGTCTCTGATAACAGACTGTAACACCGTTCTGTCCTGTCCACCCTCGCCAGGTATCATCTAACCCCACCGGTCTCTGATAACAGACTGTAACACCGTTCTGTCCTGTCACCCTCGCCAGGTCCCATCTAAACCCACCGGTCTCTGATAACAGACTGTAACACCGTTCTGTCCTGTCCACCCTCGCCAGGTATCATCTAACCCCACCGGTCTCTGATAACAGACTGTAACACCGTTCTGTCCTGTCCACCCTCGCCAGGTATCATCTAACCCCACTGTTCTCTGATAACAGACTGTAACACCGTTCTGTCCTGTCCACCCTCGCCAGGTCCCATCTAACCCCACCGGTCTCTGATAACAGACTGTAACACCGTTCTGTCCTGTCCACCCTCGCCAGGTATCATCTAACCCCACCGGTCTCTGATAACAGACTGTAACACCGTTCTGTCCTGTCCACCCTCGCCAGGTATCATCTAACCCCACCGGTCTCTGATAACAGACTGTAACACCGTTCTGTCCTGTCCACCCTCGCCAGGTCCCATCTAACCCCACCGTTCTCTGATAACAGACTGTAACACCGTTCTGTCACCCTCGCCAGGTCCCATCTAACCCCACCGGTCTCTGATAACAGACTGTAACACCGTTCTGTCCACCCTCGCCAGGTATCATCTAACCCCACCGGTCTCTGATAACAGACTGTAACACCGTTCTGTCACCCTCGCCAGGTCCCATCTAAACCCACCGTTCTCTGATAACAGACTGTAACACCGTTCTGTCCTGTCCACCCTCGCCAGGTATCATCTAAACCCACCGGTCTCTGATAACAGACTGTAACACCGTTCTGTCCTGTCCACCCTCGCCAGGTATCATCTAACCCCACCGTTCTCTGATAACAGACTGTAACACCGTTCTGTCCTGTCCACCCTCGCCAGGTATCATCTAACCCACCGGTCTCTGATAACAGACTGTAACACCGTTCTGTCCTGTCCACCCTCGCCAGGTATCATCTAACCCCACCGTTCTCTGATAACAGACTGTAACACCGTTCTGTCCTGTCCACCCTCGCCAGGTATCATCTAACCCCACCGGTCTCTGATAACAGACTGTAACACCGTTCTGTCACCCTCGCCAGGTCCCATCTAAACCCACCGCTCTCTGATAACAGACTGTAACACCGTTCTGTCCTATCCACCCTCGCCAGGTATCATCTAACCCCACCGTTCTCTGATAACAGACTGTAACACCGTTCTGTCCTGTCCACCCTCGCCAGGTATCATCTAACCCCACCGGTCTCTGATAACAGACTGTAACACCGTTCTGTCCTGTCCACCCTCGCCAGGTATCATCTAAACCCACCGGTCTCTGATAACAGACTGTAACACCGTTCTGTCCTGTCCACCCTCGCCAGGTATCATCTAACCCCACCGTTCTCTGATAACAGACTGTAACACCGTTCTGTCCTGTCCACCCTCGCCAGGTATCATCTAACCCCACCGGTCTCTGATAACAGACTGTAACACCGTTCTGTCCTGTCCACCCTCGCCAGGTATCATCTAACCCCACCGGTCTCTGATAACAGACTGTAACACCGTTCTGTCCTGTCACCCTCGCCAGGTCCCATCTAAACCCACCGGTCTCTGATAACAGACTGTAACACCGTTCTGTCCTGTCCACCCTCGCCAGGTATCATCTAACCCCACCGGTCTCTGATAACAGACTGTAACACCGTTCTGTCACCCTCGCCAGGTCCCATCTAAGCCCACCGTTCTCTGATAACAGACTGTAACACCGTTCTGTCCTGTCCACCCTCGCCAGGTATCATCTAAACCCACCGGTCTCTGATAACAGACTGTAACACCGTTCTGTCACCCTCGCCAGGTATCATCTAACCCCACCGGTCTCTGATAACAGACTGTAACACCGTTCTGTCCTGTCCACCCTCGCCAGGTATCATCTAAACCCACCGTTCTCTGATAACAGACTGTAACACCGTTCTGTCCTGTCCACCCTCGCCAGGTATCATCTAACCCCACCGGTCTCTGATAACAGACTGTAACACCGTTCTGTCCTGTCACCCTCGCCAGGTCCCATCTAAACCCACCGGTCTCTGATAACAGACTGTAACACCGTTCTGTCCTGTCCACCCTCGCCAGGTATCATCTAACCCCACCGGTCTCTGATAACAGACTGTAACACCGTTCTGTCCTGTCCACCCTCGCCAGGTATCATCTAACCCCACTGTTCTCTGATAACAGACTGTAACACCGTTCTGTCCTGTCCACCCTCGCCAGGTCCCATCTAACCCCACCGGTCTCTGATAACAGACTGTAACACCGTTCTGTCCTGTCCACCCTCGCCAGGTATCATCTAACCCCACCGGTCTCTGATAACAGACTGTAACACCGTTCTGTCCTGTCCACCCTCGCCAGGTATCATCTAACCCCACCGGTCTCTGATAACAGACTGTAACACCGTTCTGTCCTGTCCACCCTCGCCAGGTCCCATCTAACCCCACCGTTCTCTGATAACAGACTGTAACACCGTTCTGTCACCCTCGCCAGGTCCCATCTAACCCCACCGGTCTCTGATAACAGACTGTAACACCGTTCTGTCCACCCTCGCCAGGTATCATCTAACCCCACCGGTCTCTGATAACAGACTGTAACACCGTTCTGTCACCCTCGCCAGGTCCCATCTAAACCCACCGTTCTCTGATAACAGACTGTAACACCGTTCTGTCCTGTCCACCCTCGCCAGGTATCATCTAAACCCACCGGTCTCTGATAACAGACTGTAACACCGTTCTGTCCTGTCCACCCTCGCCAGGTATCATCTAACCCCACCGGTCTCTGATAACAGACTGTAACACCGTTCTGTCCTGTCCACCCTCGCCAGGTATCATCTAACCCCACCGTTCTCTGATAACAGACTGTAACACCGTTCTGTCCTGTCCACCCTCGCCAGGTATCATCTAAACCCACCGGTCTCTGATAACAGACTGTAACACCGTTCTGTCCTGTCACCCTCGCCAGGTCCCATCTAACCCCACCGTTCTCTGATAACAGACTGTAACACCGTTCTGTCCTGTCCACCCTCGCCAGGTATCATCTAACCCACCGGTCTCTGATAACAGACTGTAACACCGTTCTGTCCTGTCCACCCTCGCCAGGTATCATCTAACCCCACCGTTCTCTGATAACAGACTGTAACACCGTTCTGTCCTGTCCACCCTCGCCAGGTATCATCTAACCCCACCGGTCTCTGATAACAGACTGTAACACCGTTCTGTCACCCTCGCCAGGTCCCATCTAAACCCACCGCTCTCTGATAACAGACTGTAACACCGTTCTGTCCTATCCACCCTCGCCAGGTATCATCTAACCCCACCGTTCTCTGATAACAGACTGTAACACCGTTCTGTCCTGTCCACCCTCGCCAGGTATCATCTAACCCCACCGGTCTCTGATAACAGACTGTAACACCGTTCTGTCCTGTCCACCCTCGCCAGGTATCATCTAAACCCACCGGTCTCTGATAACAGACTGTAACACCGTTCTGTCCTGTCCACCCTCGCCAGGTATCATCTAACCCCACCGTTCTCTGATAACAGACTGTAACACCGTTCTGTCCTGTCCACCCTCGCCAGGTATCATCTAACCCCACCGGTCTCTGATAACAGACTGTAACACCGTTCTGTCCTGTCCACCCTCGCCAGGTATCATCTAACCCCACCGGTCTCTGATAACAGACTGTAACACCGTTCTGTCCTGTCACCCTCGCCAGGTCCCATCTAAACCCACCGGTCTCTGATAACAGACTGTAACACCGTTCTGTCCTGTCCACCCTCGCCAGGTATCATCTAACCCCACCGGTCTCTGATAACAGACTGTAACACCGTTCTGTCACCCTCGCCAGGTCCCATCTAAGCCCACCGTTCTCTGATAACAGACTGTAACACCGTTCTGTCCTGTCCACCCTCGCCAGGTATCATCTAAACCCACCGGTCTCTGATAACAGACTGTAACACCGTTCTGTCACCCTCGCCAGGTATCATCTAACCCCACCGGTCTCTGATAACAGACTGTAACACCGTTCTGTCCTGTCCACCCTCGCCAGGTCCCATCTAACCCCACCGGTCTCTGATAACAGACTGTAACACCGTTCTGTCACCCTCGCCAGGTATCATCTAACCCCACCGGTCTCTGATAACAGACTGTAACACCGTTCTGTCCTGTCCACCCTCGCCAGGTATCATCTAACCCCACTGTTCTCTGATAACAGACTGTAACACCGTTCTGTCCTGTCCACCCTCGCCAGGTCCCATCTAAACCCACCGGTCTCTGATAACAGACTGTAACACCGTTCTGTCACCCTCGCCAGGTATCATCTAACCCCACCGGTCTCTGATAACAGACTGTAACACCGTTCTGTCACCCTCGCCAGGTCCCATCTAAACCCACCGGTCTCTGATAACAGACTGTAACACCGTTCTGTCACCCTCGCCAGGTATCATCTAACCCCACCGGTCTCTGATAACAGACTGTAACACCGTTCTGTCACCCTCGCCAGGTCCCATCTAAACCCACCGGTCTCTGATAACAGACTGTAACACCGTTCTGTCCTGTCCACCCTCGCCAGGTCCCATCTAACCCCACCGGTCTCTGATAACAGACTGTAACACCGTTCTGTCACCCTCGCCAGGTATCATCTAACCCCACCGGTCTCTGATAACAGACTGTAACACCGTTCTGTCACCCTCGCCAGGTATCATCTAACCCCACCGGTCTCTGATAACAGACTGTAACACCGTTCTGTCACCCTCGCCAGGTATCATCTAACCCCACCGGTCTCTGATAACAGACTGTAACACCGTTCTGTCACCCTCGCCAGGTATCATCTAACCCCACTGTTCTCTGATAACAGACTGTAACACCGTTCTGTCCTGTCCACCCTCGCCAGGTATCATCTAACCCCACCGTTCTCTGATAACAGACTGTAACACCGTTCTGTCCTGTCACCCTCGCCAGGTCTCATCTAAACCCACCGGTCTCTGATAACAGACTGTAACACCGTTCTGTCCTGTCACCCTCGCCAGGTATCATCTAACCCCACCGGTCTCTGATAACAGACTGTAACACCGTTCTGTCACCCTCGCCAGGTATCATCTAACCCCACCGGTCTCTGATAACAGACTGTAACACCGTTCTGTCCTGTCCACCCTCGCCAGGTATCATCTAACCCCACCGGTCTCTGATAACAGACTGTAACACCGTTCTGTCCTGTCCACCCTCGCCAGGTCCCATCTAAACCCACCGGTCTCTGATAACAGACTGTAACACCGTTCTGTCCACCCTCGCCAGGTATCATCTAAACCCACCGTTCTCTGATAACAGACTGTAACACCGTTCTGTCCTGTCCACCCTCGCCAGGTATCATCTAACCCCACCGGTCTCTGATAACAGACTGTAACACCGTTCTGTCCTGTCCACCCTCGCCAGGTATCATCTAACCCCACCGGTCTCTGATAACAGACTGTAACACCGTTCTGTCCTGTCCACCCTCGCCAGGTCCCATCTAAACCCACCGGTCTCTGATAACAGACTGTAACACCGTTCTGTCCTGTCCACCCTCGCCAGGTATCATCTAACCCCACCGGTCTCTGATAACAGACTGTAACACCGTGCTGTCCTGTCCACCCTCGCCAGGTCCCATCTAACCCCACTGTTCTCTGATAACAGACTGTAACACCGTTCTGTCACCCTCGCCAGGTATCATCTAACCCCACTGTTCTCTGATAACAGACTGTAACACCGTTCTGTCCTGTCCACCCTCGCCAGGTATCATCTAACCCCACTGTTCTCTGATAACAGACTGTAACACCGTTCTGTCCTGTCCACCCTCGCCAGGTCCCATCTAAACCCACCGGTCTCTGATAACAGACTGTAACACCGTTCTGTCACCCTCGCCAGGTATCATCTAAACCCACCGTTCTCTGATAACAGACTGTAACACCGTTCTGTCACCCTCGCCAGGTCCCATCTAAACCCACCGTTCTCTGATAACAGACTGTAACACCGTTCTGTCACCCTCGCCAGGTCCCATCTAAACCCACCGGTCTCTGATAACAGACTGTAACACCGTTCTGTCCTGTCCACCCTCGCCAGGTATCATCTAAACCCACCGGTCTCTGATAACAGACTGTAACACCGTTCTGTCCTGTCCACCCTCGCCAGGTATCATCTAACCCCACCGGTCTCTGATAACAGACTGTAACACCGTTCTGTCCTGTCCACCCTCGCCAGGTATCATCTAACCCCACCGTTCTCTGATAACAGACTGTAACACCGTTCTGTCCTGTCCACCCTCGCCAGGTATCATCTAACCCCACCGGTCTCTGATAACAGACTGTAACACCGTTCTGTCACCCTCGCCAGGTCCCATCTAAACCCACCGGTCTCTGATAACAGACTGTAACACCGTTCTGTCCTGTCCACCCTCGCCAGGTATCATCTAAACCCACCGTTCTCTGATAACAGACTGTAACACCGTTCTGTCCTGTCACCCTCGCCAGGTATCATCTAACCCCACTGTTCTCTGATAACAGACTGTAACACCGTTCTGTCCTGTCCACCCTCGCCAGGTATCATCTAACCCCACTGTTCTCTCTCATTGCAGCCGGACGACTGGGACTCGCGCAAGATCAACACCTTCTCCACATTCCACGGCAGCTCCAACTCGCATCTCTCCGGCCTGGCGGTGAGGCGCGGACGCCACGCCCACTCCCGCTCCCTAGTGCTCGACATACCGACCACGCCCTCGCCGGCGCCGCTGCGGCCTGGCCACGCCCACTCGCGGTCTCTCGTCATCGACACGCCCGTGCGCATCATCCATGGCCACTCCCGCTCCCTGGTGGAGATCTGCACAGATGTGGTGCCTGCTGGAGTCTCTAGCCCTGACTCTGGCTCCGCCTCGGGCTCGGTCAGCTCGGGGGATGGCAGACCTGCCGAGCAGCGGACTCCGCGCCCGCTCTCCCGCTCTTCGGCACGACTTAGCGTGAAGGATGCTCCGCTGTGGCCGCTGTCGCGGTCTTCTGGTCCCCATGGCGACGGCATCGCCATCGGTAATGGCCTGGTGATTGACGGCGCCACGCCGCCCCCGCCCCCGCCCCCGCCCAGGTCTCTGTCAAGGTCGTCAGGGGCGGCGAGTGCGGGCAGTACGCCGCCACCGCGCTCGCTAAGCCGCTCTTCGGGTGCGCCTAGTGACGGAGGCACTGCGAGTGATGGAGGCAACGCTAGTGATGGATGTACTACGAGTGATGGAGGCGCGCCCAGTGATGGAGGCAACGCTAGTGATGGAGGCACTGCGAGCGAAAGAGGCACAGTCAGCGACGGAGGCAAGGCTAGAGATGCGACTGGCTCCGTCACTCCGCGTCCCATGTCACGAACATCGGTGACCATTATTGGTGGCGAGAATGGTGACGCTACTGGTGATAGCGTCGCTAACAGTGGTGACGCTACAGGTGATAGCGTCGCTAACAGTGGTGACACTACAGGTGATAACGTCGCTAACAGTGGTGACACTACTCGTGATAGCGTCGCTAACAGTGGTGACACTACAGGTGATAACGTCGCTAACAGTGGTGACACTACTCGTGATAGCGTCGCTAACAGTGGTGACACTACTGGTGATAGCGTCGCTAACAGTGGTGACGCTACAGGTGATAGCGTCGCTAACAGTGGTGACACTACTCGTGATAGCCCCGCTAACAGTGGTGACGCTACAGGTGATAGCGTCGCTAACAGTGGTGACACTACTCGTGATAGCGCCGCTAACAGTGGTGACGCTACAGGTGATAGCCCCGCTAACAGTGGTGACGCTACAGCTAACCCTAACGTCACTACCGACGGCGGCGCTACCAGTGAAGCGGGCCCGGGCCCAGGCGGTGACGGTGGATCCATCATCAGTGACAACGGCTCTGGAAGTGGCAGTGACGGAGGCGCGCCCTCTCTCCGTGCCGTGTCAGAGGGGGCAAATGGAGGGTCACCCCGTATGGTGCCCCTGTCTACGCCGTCGGACAAGCAGGGGCCCGCCTACTCACCCCTGCGGACCCTGTCAGGGTCCTCGGGCTCCTCAGCGGGCGAGGTTCCTCTCACGGACGACGGCCAGCCAGAATACGTGAGTAGAAGAACGTGGGGTTTCCAATGGGTCATGCATACCGAGGAATGTTTTAATGTCTCGTAGCCAATTTTTCGCTCGCAGACCGGACGTCATATCACCGTCTGCACGGAAAAAGACACGCGTTGGGTTGCGGGTAAACCGGTTTTCAGCTTTATCTGTCATGTGTGTGTGTGTCACCAATGTGTGGCGTCATTTTTAGCCAATAGCTGATGCTTCAGTCACGGTATTGTTCTGTCATCCTGACTCATCGCTTAGGCATTCGGACAAGCGGCTGTTGCCAGCCGTTGCAGGTTTTTCTCGGAGCAGCAATTGAAACACAATGGCATGGATGAGGCTAGGAATTCTCCCTCACTGAGCCCAGCGACGCAGGACCATAAAACTTGTTCGGCGTAGAAACATACAAAAAGCAGACATACGCACTGTGCAGTCGCCAGTCGTCACTCGTCATCACAGTTACAATGGCCTCAGGTATCTTATATAAGATAGCGGTGCATATATCTTGAGAGCACGTTGCCGATGTGAATCAAACAAAGAACGTCATCAGTTTATGGAAATGATAGCGGCATTGCGAGATACGGTTTGACAAGGTGGAATCCCGACAGCATTACTAGCAGGTTAGGTCGCACTGTGCGGGCTGTGGGCGGCTGTTAGGTCGCACTGTGCGGGCTGTGGGCGGCGGTTGAGTGACACTGTGCGGGCTGTGGGTGGCAGTTGGGTCGCACTGTGCGGGCTGTGGGTAGCAGTTGGGTCGCACTGTGCGGGCTGTGGGCAGCAGTTAGGTCGCACGGCGTGGGCTGTGGGCTGCAGTTGGGTCACACTGTGCGAGCTGTGGGCAGCAGTTGAGTCCACTGTGCGGGCTGTGGGCGGTAGTATGTTATGGTAGACATGCTCCATCTAGAGACAAAGGGCGGTGGAGCGGCAGTCACAGCACAGTGAACTCTGTGCTCAGGTCAGACCACAGGAACGCAGAACACAGGAACGCAGAACACAGGAACGCAGAACACATGAACGCAGAACACAGGAACGCAGAACACAGGAACGCATAACACAGGAACGCAGACCACGGGAACGCCGACCACAGGAACGCAGAACACAGGAACGTAGAACACAGGAACGCAGAACACAGGAACGCAGACCACATGAACGCAGAACACAGGAACGCAGAACACAGGAACGCAGACCACAGGAACGCAGAACACAGGAACGCATAACACAGGAACGCAGAACACAGGAACGCAGAACACAGGAACGCAGAACACAGGAACGCAGACCACAGGAACGCAGACCACATGAACGCAGAACACAGGAACGCAGAACGCAGGAACGCAGAACACAGGAACGCAGAACACAGGAACGCAGAACACAGGAACGCAGAACACAGGAACGCATACCACAGGAACGCAGACTACAGAAACGCAGTGTGCTAAGACTTAGTGTTCATATGGCTGATAATATCAACCCGTCTGAATGCCAGAATATCTCAAATATAGCCAGTCATTCCGCTAAAAATAATCCAAATTTTCGACCAGAATTCGTTAAGCGACATGTTATCATTTCTCAATCACCATTTAAAAGTCACCTTTGGATTCTGACTCGCATAGACATTGGCAAGGGCACCTTCCGAAGTGTGTGTGTGTGTGTAGGGGGGGGGGGGCATTTTGAAGTCGATTCTTTCTATGCAACGCCCATAGGCGTAATGTTAAAATCCGAAAATGTTGGGGGGGACACGTCCCCTTCCCCGTGGCGGAGCCCCTGGACATTGGCCATTGCTATTTCTTAGCCTTAATGTAGGCACCTTAGTGGCACGTAATGTTGATAGCATTCAATATCTTACATATTAGCCGTTTTCACGAAGGATTATTGCGCTGAAAGATTCTGAAAAGTTTCTGAAAAGTCTTAACAAGTTTTGGTATAGTTCGATGTCTTAGTTCGATGATACTTAGCTACACAACTTTTACATGCGATTTTTGGCTTGAAATGTCCCTCAGAATATTGTAATATGTTGGTAAGAATATAATATGTTGACAAAGTTGCGGTTTGGTGGTAATTAGTATAAGTATCGATAGGTCAGTTGTGATGTCAGATCTCCACCGACTAAAACTTGTCAAAACTTCAGAACGATTCAGAACATTATGTGGCGTGTGACGCAATTGGACGCAATAGATTCGCCCTCGCAACCCAATCCGGCGGCCGGGCTGTGCGGCTTGGCTTTGTCCATGTGCGTGCGGCACTTTTTTTTTTCTTTTTTTTCCCGGACCGGCCTATAGCCATATTCCGGGTGGGGAGTGACATCTGGCAATTTGCCAGGAAAAGAGTTACGTTATCCGGTTTATGTAACCCGGAGCAAACTAGGGACTAGGGCAGCTATTTTACGTTACTAATTACGTTAACCGGTTTATTTGTACCCGGAAAAATTATTTGTTCAAAGTAAATATAATATCTAACATTACGTTAAGTATTTCGTTCAAGGTCAAATATAATATCTAACATTACGTTAAGTATTTCGTTCAAGGTCAAATATAATATCTATCATTACGTTAAGTATTTCGTTCAAGGTCAAAAATAAGTCAAACACGAGACACACATGCATACATATTTTTATTACAATACACTTGTACAGTGTCAGTGTTGATGGAGCCGTGGGGGTGCCGTCATTGCCACAACGGGAGACTGTTGCCAGTCTCCCTGGCTCCGGCGCCTCGGCGAGACCTGGTTGTGGGGTGTATTTAGCTGGGCGAAAAGTCCTGAATAATAAAAAACCCAGCGTCTAAGTCAAAGGGGAAAAAACCTGCGCGGTGGGCCAAAAATGCGCAAGGCCAAAAACCCCTGTTATATTTGATTAGCTAAACGTGTTTGGTAGAGATAATCTAAGAGGAGACATATCAATTCAGGATAACTATCACCTAACAGTGTTTGAAGATTTAATGTGATGCCATTTTGTTGTGTGTAATTAATAATGTTCTGTCGTTTATCGTTGTGTACTGGGCAAGTAATAAGTAAGTGCTTGATTGTGTAGCGCGGATAACCTGGGCAATGTTGGCAATTTGGTGGCGGGAGATTCTCCATAATATAATAATGAGTAATTTTTGTATGACCGAGACGGAGGCGCGCCAATATTACCTCCTCTCTACAATTCTGGTGACTAGATATAAAATGTTGGACTTTTGGCTTGATTGGATAAAGATGGAAATGAGGAGCGGCGTCCCACTCGCTCTGGCGCAGTATGCTAAGTTGAGAACTGATATAATTTAACACGTCTGATACTGGGCTTGGAAGTTGGTTTACTGAAGGTAATTCTAGGCTCAATTTCGCAAGTCTGTCGGCTTCCTCGTTTCCCGGGATACCGGCGTGTCCTGGGATCCAGAGGAATTTAATACTATTGTTTTTACTGTTTAAATACTTGTCTGTTTAATTAGTTGTCTGATTTTAAATACTATCGGGTTTCTACAGTCACTAATCGAGGAAATGGCCGTGAGCGAGGCGGACGAGTCTGTGCAAATGACTACTTCCTTAAGTTTTTCTTTTCTGACATATATTAATGCTAATAAAATGGCTGACAATTCCGCTGTGTATACGCTATTTATGTCGGGAAGTCTAAAGTTATTGCTAACTGTGTTTGTGTAGAATGCACCACCGGTTCGGCCTTCGCCCCGTGAACCGTCTGTGTATATGTATGTGTATGTGTTGTGTTGTGCTTTGTGTTCGTGGAAGAGTGAGTGTGTTTCTGACGCGGTGACTGTGTTTTTGTTGTGTGTGAAGAGGCGGTGTGTGTCTGGTGTTGTGTCGAGCCAGTGAGATGTGAGTGGTGGCGTTGGCATTGTGGTGATGTGAGCGATGTTGAATAGTGTGAATGTTTGTCTGATTCTGTGACTGATAACCGGGTGTCGTTTTTGTAGTAGTGTTTGTCGTCTAGTGGGTGCGGGGTGATTTAAGATGTGGAATGTTGGGCGTGTGGGGTGTGAACTTGCTCTGGCGTAGAATCTAAGTAGTGTGTATTTGCGTCGGCGGCAGAGTGTGGGAATGTTAGTGTCGATGTGTAAGTTTGTGGTGTTGGTGGTGCGGCAGGCTCCAGTCACGATGCGCAAGGCAGCGTTTTGGACAGTTTGCAATTTTTTAATTTGTTTGGAACATATGTCATCAAATAAGAATGCGTTATAATCCAGTACTGGGCGTATCAGGGAAGTATATAGTTGGAGGAGAGTGGCACGATCTGCGCCCCACTCTCGACCAGCCAATGACTTCATAATATTAATTCGTCGCGTACATCTCTGCACTAAATCATTGAAGTGTGGGATGAACGAGAGACGTGTGTCTAGCGTTATTCCCAGATACTTGAATGATTTGACGAAAGGGATAATTTGATTGTTATATTTTAATGGAATGTAGGGTTCCACATATGCAGGTTTCTTTGAAAAAATTAGAGATGCAGATTTACTTGGAGAAATTTCCAGACCCCATTGGTCGCACCATACCTTTATATCAATGAGTACTAGTTGTAACATTTTGCTGGCTTGATCGACACTCGGGTGCGAGAACCACACCGCCAGGTCATCAGCGTACATTGAAAATTTGAGACCTTTGTCGATCTTATTAATATTACTGAAGATGTCGTTAATCATAATTAAAAATAGGGTCGGGGAGAGGACCGATCCCTGTGGGACACCGTGGTCCTGATTTTGATTTGGAGAATATGTGTTGCCGCACCTTACATTAAAAGTTCTATTTTCTAAAAAGTTTTGGATAAATTTGGCGAGTCGACCTCGAATTCCGGCCTTATACTAGAAGTGCGGTTTTGTTGACTCTGTCAAACGCAGCTCTCAAATCAAGAAAGAGGGCAACTGTGACCTCTCTCCTTCGAAAGCCGCGCTGGACAGAGTCGATAAGACCAACTAAATTGTCCGCAGTGGAGCGACCAGGTCGAAAACCACTTTGGTGTGGGGAAAGTAAATTATTTGATTCAATGTATGTCCTGATGCGTCCATTAACCATGCGTTCGAATAGTTTGCATGCACAACTAGTTAGAGAAATAGGGCGATAGCTAGCGGGAGAAGATTTGGGTTTGCGAGGTTTAATTATAGGAATTAGCATACTATTATGCCAAGATTCAGGGAAAGTGCCATCAAACCACATGGTGTTGAAGGCTGTTAGTAAGTTGGTGAGACCAGTCTCTGTCAAGTTTTTTTTAAAGAAACAGTAATCAATTTGATCTGGCCCTACAGAAGTTTTACCACATTTACCGATAGCATACGTTAACTCGGAGTTGGTAAAAAGAGAGTTGTAGATTTCTACGTTATTAGAGTCAAAGCTAATAGATTGAAATTGATCGTTAAGTTGGTTAGTAAAAGTTGGTGTACATTGTTGTGTTGATGATATGTTAGCGTAGTGTTGTGCAAATTGTGTCGCCACCTCTAGGGGAAGCGTGTAAGATGTGTTGTGTATTTGTAAGTGTGGGATTTTGTATGACGGTGGTCTTTTATTTGAAAACTATTTAATTAATGTCCAAATTTTTGAGAGGGAGGTAAATCGATTAAAGGTAGATGAGAATTCCTGCCAAGATTCTTTTTTTGCTTTGTCAATGATTGTTTTAGCCAAAGAGCGGGTTTTCCGTACTTCGTGTTTGTTTTCTGCAGTTGTACAAGATTGAAATTTTCGAAATGCTCTTTTCCGGAGGGCAACAGCTCTTTGGCATTCTGTGTTCCACCACGGGGCAGTACGCTGCCTCGGGTGGTGTTGTGTGTGTGTGTGGAATGTGCTGGTGTGCTGATGCGAGAATAGTGTTTAAAAATGTGTTAATGTCGGTTTGGGAGTCTGCGGGGTGACTATTGTCAATGTGTTTTTGAAAGGAGGACCAGTCGGCTTTGCGAAGGTTCCATCTAGGCAGAGAGTAAAAATTTGTCTGTCCTGAAGGGACTTGGAGTTCTAAGTGAATTGGGAAATGATCGCTAAAAAGAGGGTCAGATTGTGCGTTAAATGTAAAAAGAGTCGCGATGCGTGGTGTGGCGAAGGCGAGATCGATGTCGCTGTAAGTCACCTCGCCTCCTGAGTGGTGTACGTGTGTGGGTGATTGGTCGTTAAGGAAGACCAAATTATGCCGGTCCAGTAGGTCCAGCATAATTTGGCCTCGGAGAGAGTTCCGAAGGCAGCCCCACGCCCGACTATGCGCGTTGAAATCGCCCATAATCAGACATGGGGTGTTAATATTTGTAATAAGCTGGGAAAAAGAATCAATGTCTATGTCCTCCGTAGGACGGAAATAAATTGAGATGAGAGTTATTTCTAGCTGAGCGATTTTAATATTAACGCCGACTGCGTCTAAGGTTGTTTGAAGGTCGATTTGATGATGCAAAAGTTGGTTTGAAATAAGCAAAGCCGAGCCGCCTCGGCGCGGTGATGCATTTACGTTGTTTGTATAAAGGCTATAACCGTAGATTTTAAGAGTATAATTGTTAAAGTCGGCGTCAATAAAATGGGTTTCCTGAACAGCGGCTACTAACGGATTATTATTTAAGACGTAATGTTTGAATTGCCCCCAATGGGATATTAAAGATCTAACATTCCATTGGAGAACAAATTCTGACTGGTTATTATTCATTTTTAGTCGCTGCTGTCCGGGCCGCGCCCTGCGGTCGCTCGGGTGTGCCTAGGTATGCGGGGCTTCGACCGTGACCGGGACCGGGGTGGCGGGGAGGGGGTCGGGCTCTCCTCAGTGGCCCGGGGGCGGGAGTGGGAGGAGGGGCGGGAGTGGGAGGAGGGGCGGGAGAGGGAGGAGGGGCGGGGTTGGGAGGAGGGGCGGGAGGGCGGGGAGTTGGAGCGGTAGCGCTGGTTCTGGCCGGCCTTCAGGGCGACGGTCCGCAGGAGGGACTCGTCGTCGGACGAGAGTTCCGAAGAACGACGGGTGGTCTCCCGGCGGGGGAGAGTCCGTCAGAGGGAGCCGGGGTGGACTCGGCTGAGCGGCGGGGCGGGTCGGGCATGGGTGGGTAGCCTGGCAAGCCGGCTCGGGGTCGGGGCAGGTCTGGCTGGGCAGCCTGCTGGTAGGGGGTTGCCTGGGGCGGGGCTTGCGGACCGGTGGTCCGGCGGGGCGGGGCCTTGGCCAGGTTGGGCAGCGGCGGCCAGGCGGCGGGGTTCAGGCCTGGGGAGAGCGTCGGGGGGGGGGGGGGAAGCGGGCCTCTGACGGTTTCCGTCTTTCGCCTCCACGAACGCCACCTGAGCCGGGCAGCGCCGATACCAGGCGGCGTGGGCGTCGCCGCATCCGGCGCAGCACTTAGCTGCGGCGGTGCACCCGTCTGTCGGGTGTTGCCCGGCACACCGACCACACGTGTGGCCGTGTGCCTGGCAGACGCTGTCGGTGTGGCCGAATCGCCAACACTTTCGGCACTGCCGGGGGGGGGGGCGGATCCAAGGGCGCACGTATACCCTCAGGTAGCCGCAGTACACCTGGCTAGGCAGAGCTAGCCCGCCGAACCTCAGGCGTACTAGTGGGTTGGGCTGTTCTTGCCTCTGGGGCCTGAGCCGCACCACCTCCACTACGCCCTGCGGCTCGAGCTCCCAGAGGATCTCCTCCTCCGAGAGGCTAGCCACCTCAGGGCACCACATGAGGCCCTCCACCGAGTTTAGGTGGATGGGGCCTCGACGTTCACCGCTACACCGATGAACGCCTTGGTTGCCAGCAGTTGGACGTTCTGCTGTCCAGACAGGGTCTGGATCAGGAGAGCTCCTGAGTGGATCGTCCTGGCCTTTCCCACGTCCCGCCACAGATCGACCGTATCCAGCGCCTTATGGCGAAGGGGTTGGTCGACCCAAACGGAGCACCGTCGTCCCGCTTCATTAGCAGGAACGCCGGGCCGTCGGGGGTACGTGCGTCAGGCGGGAGCCTGGCCCCTGGACGGGGCGGGCTGGGCCCCTGAAGGGGGCTGGGCCCCTGAAGGGGGCGGGGAGGGGGACCGTCCAGGGGGGCACGCGGTCGCGCGCCGGAAGACCCCAGAGGGGGTCGGGCGGGTCGGGGGGGGGGGGGGGGGCGGGGTTCCGGGGGGGGGGGGGGGTAGCCATCGTCGTGGCTCAAGGATAGGATTAGGGGCTAACTGTTTACGTTAACTTGCCACACACGACAGAACGTGTTGGCAACTGCAAATTAACTTCCCAAGACTGGAGGGGACCTAAGCCGTGGAGGAGGCCTATTGCCAATAAAAAAATTGTATCTAATGAATCTACCTACTTAAAAATATCTAAAGTCTACCTATCTAAGGGTCTACAACCCTGCCACACGCACGTGGTCAGGGTTCCGCACCCGGAAGCGGTGGAGGGCTGGCGAAGTCTGGCTGGAAGGCGTCCGTAGGTCCGATGTCGATGAAAGGATGCGTGCGGCACGCAGGTCGGAAGCGACGGCGAATTTATGCTGGCACATCACTACGCATGCGCAGACCTGTGATCCATGACGCTGCCAGATTTAGTAACTAGTACGACGGTATGCTAAACTGAACGAATGGACTCTGGACGCATATGTTCTTTACAAGCGGTCAATTTTGTATCATATACTTGTTGTGAGCTCAATACATGTTTCCATGACTATTGAAAAGTGATAATATCGCCTAAATCAGTAATTTATTCCTTGAAATTTTTAATAGGTATACTAAGGCTTCTATACCAAAACTTCTCAGGAACTTTTCAGAAACTTTTCAGAAACTTTTCAGAAACTTTTCAGCGCAATAATCCTTCGTGAAAACGGCTAGTGACTGAGATGGGGCATCAGTCAGTCACTATGTAAGCTATTGAATTATATCAAGCTTATGCACATAAACTATGCCATGCTGTTGGTCTGTTTACCCAGCGAAACTGCACGTTTGGAAAATCATATGCCGTTAAAGGAAATAGTTCACCTTCGGAAATTTTTCAGAACACAATTTTATTATATTTTTTAATACAGTTTCTTTTTTTCTTTTTAAAAATGGTCCTTCATCGCGCCAATTCAGGACAGAAGGTTGTAAATTATTAATTTTATCATGTGCGTTATTGGTCTGCGCATGCTCCATGCAGTGCTGGCACAATTCAGACGGTACGGTATACCATATATGCGCCGTATTCCTTCGCCAAGAAGTTAAATATCTTCGGCTGGAGAGTCTTTTCAGCCAAGAAAAGTTCCAGATAAGGATTTCTCAACACGGGATACAAAACTGCTATTTCAGTTCAAAACCCCATGTTGAAGGTGAACTATTTCCTTTAAGCGCTTCGTAACGGAAGAAAGTTTAAGTAACTATATTGAATCGCCGACACGATGCTGATTTATGCATCATAAATTAGCGAACATTACCAAAACGGCACGTTTACCAACAAATAACAATAACCCGTCATTGACCAGCGGTTCATGCAAATGTCATTCACTGCGTGGAAATGATTGTTCCTGGTTACCTTCCAAACCAATCGTCATCTCGTATAAAGGACGAGGCGCACACCCATCCTCTCACATATAGCCACACCAGCTCGCTTTTTGTCGAGCCCAATCGTCTTGTGTAAACATTCCAACACACCTTCCAGCTAACTATCAGAACCGTGCTCTAACTGCCGAGGCAGACCGGTTCTCAGCTGACATTCTTGATGACCTCGTCAGACTCAGCCCTCGCTGTGTCATCCGTAACATCCGTAAATCGCCCAACGTTTAGCACATGAACACTCCCAAGATCGGATCACCCACTGTCCGTACAACAAGTCGAGCTATCATTGTCATCGTTGTGTTAAAGAGCCAGCCCCGCTACGCCTCACACATAAGTCGCGTAAATCGCCCAACTTGGCCATCAAACGACGCAATAACTGGTCACGAGCAGACCTGAGGCTTATGTCGGTCCGTGGCATTTGACCCGCGTTGGCTTGCTACTCACCTCTGAAGGCAAATTACAATCGGGGTGCAAACCATCCGCAAACATCGCTTCGGTTTGCAGATGGTTACTTACGTTCACGTTACCTACGTTTTTGGTGCAGTGCACCTCGAGGCGAGAATCTGTCACTTCTTGACACCTGGGCCTGACATGATGATTTATTGATTGTGATGAATTGGTGATGCATGAGATGCATGTCATGTCCATTCATACTGGAATATGTTAGGATCTACAGTAGCTCTGATGCCTGTATAAACAGTACAGATGAGCGAGCTCTGACTTGTAGGCAAGTGTTGTCGCGGTGGCATTTCAGCTCCAGAGTAGTATGTATTGAGCCCCTCTGTCCCGTGTCCATCTGTCTGTCCCTTGAGCCCGTGTTTGTCAGCCCCTCGTCCGTATGTATTTGCTTATCAAGGGGGCCAATGCGGGTCAAAATTGGACGTCGTTTCCGTTATTTCCGTATCGTTATTTCCGCGCTGTAAAACCCAGTGTGGTGCGATTGTAGCAGGACGCTGTTTGTTGTCTCGTTAGTATCGTGTGGCTGCCGACGTTAGTGTCGTGCGACGTTAGTGTCGTATGGCTGCCGACGTTAGTGTCGTGCGGTCGCCGACGTTAGTGTCGTGTGGTCGCCGACGTTAGTGTCGTGTGGCCGTCGACGCTAGTGACGTGTGGCTGCCGACGTTAGTGTCGTGTGGCCACCGATGTTAGTGTTTTGTGGTCACCGACGTTAGTGTCGTGTGGTCGCCGACGTTAGTGTCGTGTGGCTGCCGACGTTGGTGTCGTGTGGCCGTCGACGTTAGTGTCGTGTGACCGTCGACGTTAGTGTCGTGTGGTCGCCGACGTTAGTGTCGTGTGGCTGCCGACGTTAGTGTGGTGTGGCCACCGACGTTAGTGTCGTGTGGTCGCCAACGTTAGTGCCGTGTGGTCGCCGACGTTAGTGTCGTGTGGCTGCCGACGTTAGTGTAGTGTGGCCACCGACGTTAGTGTCGTGTGGTCGCCGACGTTAGTGTCGTGTGGTCGCCGACGTTAGTGTCGTGTGGCTGCCGACGTTAGTGTGGTGTGGCCACCGACGTTAGTGTCGTGTGGCCGTCGACGTTAGTGTCGCGCGGTCGCCGACGCTGTGTGACTGCATGACAGCGACTCGTGCTGCCTCCGCGGTATACCGCCCGTGCAGCACCCACCGACCCCTGTTCCCTGACCCCTGTTCCCTGACCCCTGACCCCTGACCCCTGACCTGTGACCGGCAGCAGCCGGCTGCGGTCGGGTGAGCAGTAGCACCGCGCGGCTGGTCTGCCAATGACCCCCGCGATGGCGGGAACGAGGCACCGCGCCGCGACCCAGCCCGTTATACACAGGAACTGGTGCAGTTCGGCTGCATGCCTACCGATCCTCGCGTGTGGTGGCTATCGCTGGGAACCCAGGATTCAAGGATATGAACGCAATGTGCGGTTGGGTTACTCGTCATTAGTTTTAGTTCTATCAGAAATGCACCATTGTTTGGAGAAAATGAATAATCCGGTTACACTATTTGGCGTTAAAGTTAACATTCACTCGTAGTATCATGTTTTGTATAACTTTCGAAGTGCATTTGCCATGACTAGAACAGTTGACCCAACTTGTCAAGTCAATAATAAAGCAATGCTGGTATTTATTTCAAAATGAATGAAAGTACACCCATTCGCTAGCGGTATCAATCATTCACTGCCTGTCACATTGGACCCCCCGTGACTCGCCCCTCCCCAACTCCTGAGACATGCCCGGTTCGTTCACTCCTCGAGTCGCCACACAGCGTCTGCCTGGCGAACTCTGCTGCAGCCATTGTGTATTGTGAGTACAGTGTATCGCGTGCGCCGGATACGCCTCGCCCTGTATAACGGCCCGGGCGCGCGCCGCGGCTCTGTGACAATAGTGGCGCGAGTGGCGCGAGGAGCGCCGTGTTCGCCTCCGCCGCGCCGTCCTCTGTCACCTCCGTCACGCAGGACACACCGTGATGGTACGGCGTCACGATATGGTGATGGTGTTGGCAGCGTGACGGCGTCAAGTGATGAAGTAGTGATATAAGGCTAAAGATAGTGCGAATTAGGTGACGGATTGTTCACTTCCTTGGATATACAAGACAATGATGGATGCAATGTCACCGCCACTTTACCAATACCAAAAGTTGGGGAGGCATTTTTTTTTGTGCAACGCCCATACGTCTAATGCTGAAATAAATAAAAAAGTTGTGACGCCTCCCGTCCCCATCCTGCTTTCGACGCTCGTGACTGGAGGGAAGGTAGAGAGACTGAAACGAAAGCAGCGCATTTCTTGTGCAACCTTTATTTTACGTTCGGGGTGATACAGAAGCACGTTGGTTTCCGAGCGATAATTTGGTTCCATCTGTGTCTGTTCTCAGGAGACCAGTGAGGTGCAGCTATCGATGGGAGATGACTCCAGACGGTTCGGATTCTCCGTCATTGGTGGTGTTGACGAGGGCATTCGTCCGAAAATCGACGATATCGCCAAAAGTAAGTCCCGGCCACTGAGCCGCAGTCTCAGCCCTCAGTTAACTCTATACGGTGAGGTCGTTAAACACCTACTCCAGTGCAGGGTGTGAGTGGAGGTCTGACGCAACAATCCACATAAGGTGCTTGGAAGGGTGCAGAGGTGAAAAAACTGCTTACTTGGCCACTGGAGTGGGAGACAGAAACACATCGGCAATAAAATGCCCAGGAGACATAATACTGCTAATTACAAGTATTTTTTAAGCAATTTTCTGTTTTTCCTTTGACCGCCGTACAACTACCACAGAACATTCTTCATAAATTATAGCATAGCATTTACGGTATTTAATTTAGTACTTGTTTCCTCTCAGAGACAGACAGGCTGAGAGACAGGCAATAGTGGGCAAAAGGTAATACCTGGCGAGACCAGCACAATCTACATAAGGGTTTTCTTTACTGCTGCATCATGGGAATTTTGACCCTTAACGCCTGTCTCTCGGTACATCATTATTTTTCAGCTCCCTCATATTGTACATATCTGGCGCATCTGTGATGAAGCGGGTTTGTGTTCACAGCGTCGTTCACCAGTATTCTAGGCTCGGACTAAAAGCTAGAGTTCTCGCAGCAGTTGGCCGCCAGGGACCGGTAGTGAGCCAGGGTGGTATGACGTTGCAAGCAAATGGTATTTATGAATACCATTTTCAAATGCGTTAAATATACCATATATAAATGGTATATTTAACGCTAAATATGTATTTATTTATTTAATTATAAACAAATAAACATTTAGCGTTGGTTGCTAAATATTTCCTTGTGACGTCATAGATCCTGGCTCACTAGTGGTCTCTGGCGGCCAACTGCTGCGAAAACTCCAGCTTTTAGTGCGAGCTGTATTCTGTGACCGCAAGTATTAGGCATACCCCTATATATGGCCTTGGGCATACCATATCATATGCCCACCTACACTTAAACGGCCTTGCACCTACGTTCCTATTTTTGTGATTTATATATTGTGTCGTCAGGGGCGGAACTTTTTGTTTTCGGTTGAGGATGCAGTAGCAGGTAAACACCCCCTTCCATTTTTTTCTTACATATATAAACAAAAATGAAACATCATGCTGCTATGTGCTCTGAGAGGCATTTGCTTGCTTTGTTCCCAGCTTCGGTAAATTTGCAGTTTAAGTAGACTCCATTGAAAACAAAAAAAAACATTTTTTTTTTTTTTGGGTGCTGATTCCAAATATGTCCACTATTTGTGTCATTATTTGTTTCTTCGTTTGGATTAATTTATAGGTATATTGTTTTTTTTCTTCTCTTTTCCTTTTTTTGTTTTTTTTTTGGGTGGGGTGGAAGGGGTCATTGGGTAAAACCATATATTTTCCCCAAACTTCTTGAGTGGGGGCAGCTGCTCCCCCTGCCCCCTCTTCCACCGCCCCTCCCTCCGTTCCTATGCCTATGGGTTGCACATCTGCAAGGTTTTTCAGCGATGACAAAAAATAAAAATGGTGGGACGAAGCGTATCCGTTTTCTTTGCCCACCTTATACCTCATCTTGGGCCAAACTTTTTTATCTTTGAGATAACCACTCATGTAATATTTGTTTGGGATTTGAGATTTTCTCGTCTTTGGGTACCTTTTACTCCATCGCATTTCCCTTGCTTAACAAAATGAACGGTTTCAACAACAAATAACTGACCTCAAAGGGGGTCTTAGCCCCTTGTCCCTGTAAGAGGCGTCTTTAAAACAACAGAACAATCTGATTATGCCGACTTGTTATGTGTTACATTTTACAGTGGCCCATAGGTGTTACCAAGGAGGAGGGGGGGGGGGCAAACAGGGACAACGTGCTCCCGGAACCTGGGACTGAATACCTCTTGCCATTGATACATATGAATATTTCAGGTTCAGAAAAATGGGGCAGGTTGATGAAATCGGAGGCTCACCTCGACACCAAACCTGCATTTTTGGGGGTGCAAAATATGATTGATTTTTTCCTAGTAAAAGTTGTTTCTTAGGATGTGAACGTCTGCCACAAATACTTCTTCTCAAACTTTAAATATCTGGTGATGCCAATAGTCCAGGGCCGGTCCTTCTACATATTACAGCTGAGATGTAAAAATATTAAAAAATACATGCACCATATTTCCCACAAGGTAAACAAACTAGGCAGTAGGCAGTAACAGCATTTTAGTATGCTTTCATCTTTGTTAATAAAAAACTAGGCAGTACTTTAGTAATAATAAAAGAGACAAATACGGCGCAGTCATGACAAAATATGGTGCATTTATCTTGCATTGCTTTCAATATTTGTGCTGTTTTCGTATAACTTGGTCTGATTGGTGTTGAATAAGCCTATTTTATTTTAAAATGACCTTTACTGATGTGGCCCTCCACTTTTCAACACCATGACCAGGTATATCTTGTGCAAATAATGTTAGTCAGGCTCAAAAATGATAATCCTGACTTGTAGCCCATTTTGTTTAGGTCTATGATAATGTCTGCTCTTTTTCCAGCTCAGGATGAATGGTATGCTTTCAGACACAAAACATTTATATTATTGGTCAAATTATTCATTAAGTGCCAATTTCACCAACATATTTATACTCAAATTTTAACACATTTGGCCAATTTAAGGGTGTATTATAATATGTGACCTGTCCATTATCCAGAACTACGCACAATGTGAAAACTGAAATATGCTTCACCTATTCTTGCTTTGCTCATTTTTTTTTATGTAAGCACCTAGATTGACATTTTGTGTGTCTGAAATTGACAAAAGATACCTGTTCTTTACCATTGACCTATATGTATGACCATTGTGTATGACCATTGACCCGGCAGTTGTGTTGGTACTGTGCCCTTTTCCTTTTATATTGTTGTTGCATCTATAACATTGACTTTTTTTAAAGTTGGGGGGGGGGGGCTGAATGACAAGTTGGGGGCTGAGCCACAAGTTGAGGGGGCTGAAGGCTGAAGCCCCCTCAACTGAATATGATCCTACGCCCCTGTATATTTGTACAGTGTCTCATTCTTCCCCCAGCCAAAATGACCAAAACACTTAACCCTATCTGACAGACAGTAAGTCATATTATTGGGGATGCAGATGAAAGACTGGGGATGCAGATCAGAGCATTGGGGATGCACCTGCATCCCCCTAAGTATATAAAGTTCCGCATGTGTGTGTCGTACTCGACATTACAAGGGACAAGGAGACAAATTTTCGTTTTTGCAATTTGGTGGGAGACGGTCGCGACGTTTTTTTCACCTCTGGAAGGGTGAATGGTGCTCGTACTGTGGCCTTTATCAAGTGAAAACTGGTTACTCTGATCCTCTGTTTTCCACTGGGGATTAGGATGCCTTATTCCGAGCATAACAATATTTGGTTGGAGGACTTGGCGATTAATATTCGCTCACACCATCAGCTGCTCGCTATAATCGATAGTAGGCGTTGGAATGTGGCTATATAGAAGCAAAATAATAAGTTAAGAACTAAACGCCATGATCTTTACTCGTTTCTATGTTTTGTAAGTAGGAAAACGATTTGAGCATGTTGCAATTGCTGATAATGTATTGGTATCTTTGTTAAAAATTTAGTAAAAATGATCAGTAACATTCCAAAGTATTTATTTTAATGCCAAATTGAATAGTTAAACGTAAGACATATGTTAAACGAAAGTCTTACGTTTAGCAATTCATTTTTGCACTAACAAAAACTTTGGCGTGTTACTGATCATTTTTACTAAATTTTTAACAATCATGTCCTTCATGCCAGCCATCCAAATAATAAATATTGGCATCTTGTAAATTTGTTTTGCTACATAGCTGAGATAATGCTGATCTCTATCAATGGATGCACCATGCTGGTGTGTTTTATGAAAACGTCCGGCCGTCACTGTACTGTAGCCCGTCAGACGCTGCACTGTAGCCCGTCAGACGCTGCACTGTAGCCCGTCAGACGCTGCACTGTAGCCCGTCAGACGCTGCACTGTAGCCCGTCAGACGCTGCACTGTAGCCCGTCAGACGCTGCACTTGTAGCCCGTCAGACCCTGCACTGTAGCCCGTCAGACGCTGCACTGTAGCCCGTCAGACGTTGCACTGTAGCCCGTCAGACGCTGCACTGTAGCCCGTCAGACGCTGCACTGTAGCTCGTCAGACGCTGCACTGTAGCCCGTCCGTCACTGCACTGTAGCTCGTGAGATGCTGCACTGTAGCTCGTCAGACGCTGCACTGTAGCCCGTCGGACGCTGCACTGTAGCCCGTCAGACGCTGCACTGTAGCCCGTCAGACGCTGCACTGTAGCTCGTCAGACGCTGCACTGTAGCCCGGCAGACGCTGCACTGTAGCTCGTCAGACGCTGCACTGTAGCTCGTCAGACGCTGCACCGTAGCTCGTCAGACGCTGCACTGTAGCCCGTCAGACGCTGCACTGTAGCTCGTCAGACGCTGCACTGTAGCTCGTCAGACGCTGCACTGTAGCTCGTCAGACGCTGCACTGTAGCCCGTCAGACGCTGCACTGTAGCCCGTCAGACGCTGCACTGTAGCTCGTGAGATGCTGCACTGTAGCCCGACCGTCACTGCACTGTAGCTCGTCAGACGCTGCACTGTAGCCCGTCATACGCTGCACTGTAGCCCGTCAGACGCTGCACTGTAGCCCGTCAGACGCTGCACTGTAGCCCGTCAGACGCTGCACTGTAGCCCGTCAGACGCTGCACTGTAGCCCGTCATACGCTGCACTGTAGCCCGTCAGACGCTGTACTGTAGCTCGTCAGACGCTTCACTGTAGCCCGTCAGACGCTGCACTGTAGCTCGTCAGACGCTGCACTGTAGCCCGTCAGACGCTGCACTGTAGCCCGTCAGACGCTGCACTGTAGCTCGTGAGATGCTGCACTGTAGCCCGACCGTCACTGCACTGTAGCTCGTCAGACGCTGCACTGTAGCTCGTCAGACGCTGCACTGTAGCCCGTCAGACGCTGCAATGTAGCCCGTCAGACGCTGCACTGTAGCCCGTCAGACGCTGCACTGTAGCTCGTCAGATGCTGCACTGTAGCCCGTCAGACGCTGCACTGTAGCCCGTCAGACGCTGCACTGTAGCCCGTCAGACGCTGCACTGTAGCCCGTCAGACGCTGCACTGTAGCTCGTCAGATGCTGCACTGTAGCCCGTCAGACGCTGCACTGTAGCTCGTGAGATGCTGCACTGTAGCCCGACCGTCACTGGACTGCAGCTCGTCAGACGCTGCACTGTAGCTCGTCAGATTGTCAACTGGCTCTACTATTCAGCCTGATAGGAAATGTTTGCAAAAGGATACAACTGTCAAGGAGGGTCTTGTAATCTGATCGTTTGTATACATGTTTCGATCAAGGTATTTCAGGGTTGTTGTGAAGGCTCAGTTTGTGAACGAATTACCTAGTGCTAGCTTTTACGAATACAATAAAATGGTGTTTTAGCTAACAAAAAGCTGGGGCGGAAAGGGTGGATGCTTTTGGAATAATCGACCATCTTCTTGCTCCTGGTGTGACATGGCATTCCAAAGTGTTTATATTGTTTGAGAGATGTTATGATATTTGTATCGACGTTTTACCATGCAAACCTTACCACTGACGTCAAAATAACCATCATGAGGCTGTGCTGCGTTGCTGCGTGTTTTCCCATGACTGGTTCCAAGGTTTCGATCATCATTCGTTACACTGTGGAATTTGTTCGTCAGATTGAAAATATCGAAATACGGTCCTTACCCCGTGGACAATAGTCGACAGCTGGCGCTCACTATAGCCTCCGGGGTAAGGTGGCACGCTGAGGCCATCCTTAGCTATGGGCCGCTCGTTCCTCCCACCCGTACCCTGGGTTCTGTGCCGGTCCTGTGGCCCGGCTGTCCGTCGTTCCGGGTAGACCGTGGACCGGCTGGGCTCACGTCCCGTGCCGTTACATGCATTCCTGAACGTGTGTCCCTCAGCCCCCCCCCCCTCACACCGTGCCTCGCCGCTCAGCCACTCGGTGAGCAGGGAAAAAACTATTCGAGGTCGGCACTGCCGTCTGCCAGACCTCCTCGAACCGAAGGGATACAGTGGTGCGATTGAGGAATCGGTCAGGCGCTCATATTTCCTACGGTAGTCTCGTGGGCTTTGAGCATGACGGGCCATTGCATGGCTACTTTGACAATTTGTCACTAACCGCTTTAAATGCAACACTTTCCAAGCCAGTTTATTTTGATAAAGGCGACGTTGTTAAGCCGTATGTTCCCTCTATCCATATTAACGACATCTGAGGTCTGAGGAGAAGGAAACAGCATTTCGGACTCATCTTTATTGGCAGTGGGGGTGAGGAACGGGCCTGTCTGCGTGCTGCCACTACCGAGGAGTCTTGTAACTAGAGGTTCCTGCATTGTGGTGCAGATGGCAGCACTAAACGGCATAGCAGTTTCTACGCCGTACCCAACGAAAAGTCGATGGGCTCCCAGATTCAGTGGACATGGAGAGCCGATCCTGACATTCATTGCCTTTCTTAAAACGATTAAAAAATTGAAGAGGGACATTTCTTGTTTATTTTCATAAGATATGCTAAAACTGCTTATCCATGGAAAATGCAGCAAAATCTGATTCGTTTGAGAAAATGAGTACCTACCTTCATTTTTAGAATTTGGCCCCGACTAAAACATATTTTTGGACATTCTTGATCCGCCAGTGGCTGCGCTGTCGTTTGAGCTATGATTTATCGGTTAATGAAGACCTCAAAAATGGATCGTATTATCTGTCGCTATTGGCAGTAAAAGGTCTTTTTATATCGATATGTACTCACAATCAGCGATACCACATTGGCATTGATGTTTACTCACAGTGGTGAGGGATATCGCACTGACATTTGTGCTGACCTCTGATGTACAGGGCCGTGGGTTACTGGAGCTCTCAGGGTTTCTGGCATTTTCAGCTGTCATCATCGATGTTCGGTAGCTTTTTGTGGATGCTATAGAATAGATCTCACTATGCAAATGTAAATTTCTTATAACCGGTTGCTTGTTAAACTTTTGTCGAAAGCCCAACCAAAGGCCTAAATAGCCTAGCCTAGCCTATGGTAATTTTACATTTATCTTTACTTATTTATCTATTCATATGCATATATTTATTTATTTTCTGAACCAATGGCTACGCCTGACGAGGAATGAGCCTTCCTTGCAATTCTGTTGCCAAACACATGGTACGTTTCGGTGGCGGTCGGTTCAAATAGCGAAAACGAAATGCGATATAAATCATAGTGGAGTAGTGATAGAATATGCGAAACGTCACGAGATTTGTCTATTTAAAATAACACCCAATAAACCCAACGGTTTTTGGGTTGAAACTCGGTAACTAGGTTGTTTTGGAAGGAAAAATTTCAGATTTGGAGATTTCTCAGTACTCCCGACAATCTGGCTTTCTCAGTTAAAAACTAATGTCAAAGGTGTTATATTCCCTTTAAGAGGAAGCCGCAGCTGAGACTTACAAAACGCTTTAAAACTCGACAAAACTGCTGGAGAAGAATGCTGCTCCCAGCTCCCACTGTAGCGAATTTTGTTGTATAATTTTGTTTTAACATTTGATTCCATTTTGCTATTCGATTCCATTGTGTGAGCATACTTAATTGACGTTCATTGTCCTTTTTTGTTTGCTCCCAATATCGACGAAAGAACACATTATACATAGTCGGTATATTGCAAAGCATCATAGTCTATTACTAACTTCACCATTCTATTACTCTATTACTCTCTATTCTATTAGTCTATTACTAACTTCATTCCAGCTGTCGGGTGTACAGCATTGATTGTCTCATACTCCTGCGTTTCATCAGCCTAATTACAATATCGATACTCGGCCGGAATTTGGACCAATCACCAACATGTTTTCCGGTAATCCAGTAATCTGCCATTGGGTTTGTTACGTCATTTTTTGTAAATAGCCACGGCGGCTGGCGAAGCTCAGTGCGGGGAGAAATGGGGTTCTGCTACCAACTGTGGGCCAGGCAAACTGGCTCTGGCGGAGCTTCGGATCCGAGGTTGCCATTGGACTAGCTGCCTGGTAGTGTGGCCTGCTCAGTATGTCACGTCCTGTCATTATCACTACACATGGTACACAGGCTTCGTCGCCAGAAGCTCCATGTTTCTTAGTTCAATAGCAATGCGGGACGATCTCCGTCCGAGTGACTGCTGCTGAAGAAGAAGAAAAATCAATAATTTGCCAGAGCTGGAACACAAGACGACTACTTCTCTGTTTTTCTTGTATGTCACTTCTGTCCCCTTTGTTTCCCTTTGTTTCCGCGGTCCTCTGGAGCGAATCTGCGATCCTCTGAAGCGAAAGTGACACGAATGCACCTTGCTGTGATATAGGATGGATCGCGCTAAATATCTCCCATCATGACGCTAGACCAGACACGTTATTTTATCATCCTGACGGCTAAGCTGGGTTGATAGTCAATCCCGGCATTCGTCTTTCCGGAAAATGGCCGCTGGGTCAAGGTTATATGTCGAGATCGACTGAACCCGAGCTGCTGCGCAGCATACTATCTGCCTGTCTGTCTGCCTGTCTGCCTGTCTGGTCTGGTCTGGTCTGGTCTGGTCTGGTCTGGTCTGGTCTGGTCTGGTCTGGTCTGATCTGGTCTGGTCTGGTCTGGTCTGGTCTGGTCTGGTCTGGTCTGGTCTGGTCTGGTCTGCTTGCTGGAGTCGACGGAGCGCCACTTGCTTAAACCTGCTAGACACTCAGCCAGACACACACAGACACAGATTGATGGAAGCAATCGATCCGGCGATGGGCGCTCTTCCTCACGGTCTGCATCCGACCGCCGACCGCCGACCGCACGGCCATGCCGTCAGTACAGGCAGAGGAAGCTTGTTGAGCTTGTGATCTTTACAGACAGACAGACAGACGGACAAATAGGCCAGACTGTAAACAGGTATGGAATCCCAACCACAGACCGGCGTTAAACGGGCTAGAAATGTAATCCACAGGCTGACAGAGAATCTCACGTGTGTCTGAGCCGCCTCTTTTAGAACCAAATGACGAGACTGTGACTCCGGTGACCCAGACAGGCACTGGCGGATCCAAAGAGGTCCACCCCCCCCCCCCCCCCCACCCCATACCCACCTCGAAAAACGTCCGAAATCGGCCACAAATTGACACATTAGCCGTTTTCACGAAGGATTATTGCGTTGCAAAGTTTCTGAGAAGTTTTGGTATAGAAGTCTTAGTATATTATACATTCCAAGAAATAAAATACTGATTTAGGCGATATTATCACCATTCAATAGTTATGGAAACACGTATTGAGCTCATAACAAGTTCATGATACAAAATTGGCCGTTCTTAAAGAACATTTGCGTCTAGCGTCCATTCGTTCAGTTTAGCATACCGTCATACTAGTTACTAAATCTGGCAGCGTCATAGATCACAGGTCTGTCTGTGCATACGCAGTGATGTGCCAACATGGATTCGCCGCCACTTCCGACCGGGTGCGGATGGCGCTAGCATTCTTATTTTGACCAAATGACGTGGGAAGCATGGTTTAGCGTGGTGGGAACTGGTGGGAACCACGCTTCACCCAAATCATTAGGCTGTGCTATACATTCGATGGTTTGCGCTTCAATCGATGATAATAGGCCCTCGGATGCATGCAATGGAACTCGATTCCGGCTCCGTATCGATATTTAAGTATACGAAATAAGAATAACTACTCGAAATATTAGTTATATATAGGTAAACATACATGGATAGCAACATGAATAATGTACAATAATAATACAAAACGAGTATTTTAAGTAAGATTAATTGTCCAACTAAGACGACATGCTGATTTTTAACACTAACATTATCAAAGTTAAATATACTTACTGTGCAGATTGAAGCGATAGTTATCATCTGAGACGGAATGTACAAGGAATGTGTTCAGTGCAAGTGTATATGTTGTCAAGTAAGGAGGTTGTTTATGTTTAAATGTGTATGCATGTTTGTTGGCACGCTATTTTACTAGTCTCACGTTGCAGCACATGCCGTACAGACTACGGACACTAGGACGAAGTTTAAACTAGTGCGTTAAGTTAACGCCAAATATGTTCCCTACCAACTACTTTGCATTGCAGTGTGCATACTGCCAATAGCGTACCCAGGATTCGATCCAGGAGGGGTCAATTTTTGTTCAGGGGGGCATAAAGTACCCCCACCAAAAAACTCAACGGATTTGGCCCACTATATTTTGAAAAGGGTATATTTTCACCATTTTTCTCTTAAAAATCTTTTTTTTTCATTTTTTCGACCAAAGGGGGCACGTACAGACCTTGAGGGGGAGATTATCCCGCCCCCCCCCCCGCCCTTGTGTACGCCTATGCATACTGCATACCATACATAGTTGGGACATCGGCAAGTCATGCCGACGACACGGAAATCTGTATTTATGTATGCGTTTTTTCCGCTTTCTCCGGTTTCCGCCGGCGGTGTATTATCATTGGCAGACCTGCAGCAGCAGTCCACGTCACAGGCAGACACCTGCATCAGCAAGACACACAGTTCACACGCCGACACCTGCAGCAGCAGGACACTAATTTTAACTTCGTCCTAGTGTCCGTAGTCCGTACGGCATGTGCTGCAAGTTACAACGTGAGACTGGCAAAAAAGCGTGCCAACAAACATGCATACACATTTAAACATAAACAACCTCCCTACTTTACACTTTCACTGAACACATTACTTGTGCATTCCCTCCACTCAGTCTCAGATGATAACTATCGCTTCAATCTGCACAGTAAGTATATTTAGCTTTTTAATGTTGGTTAGTTTTTTTGGCACACCTTTTAGGACATCAATTTCGCACACTTTGCAAGAAAAAATGAACCTCGGGTCATCTCAGGTCAGGTCACCAGACCAGGTCAAGTGACCCCACCTCCAAAAACATTTGCAGTTGTACCGAAGCCAGAATTTCTCACCGACCAGTTTTACACTTTCAGGGTATCATGAGGGCATAAGTACTTACAATTCGTATATCTCGAAATTTTGATATCGGTGATCTAAGGTCAGGTCAATTTCGTGACCTCCCCATAATAAGTCAATGGGGAAATATTCAAATGCTTCCTATTTCTAGGATATGCATGCTATTAGTCCAGTTACTTCTGCATCATGTTATTATAGGATATTCTTGATGATTCAAGTGTAAGTTTTATTCAGTGACCCCTATGGAGTCATTTGAGGTCATCCGAGGTTACCATCACTTTTGTTGTCAATAACTCGCGACATAATACAGATAGAGAAGTACAACCGACAGCAATGTGTTTGTCTCGTCGAAACACGTCTCCCTATATGCAACATGACCTAATTGGGTCTTGACATCAGGTCATGATCACGTGTTACTGTGACCCCATGTACATCATTCTAAGTGCCTTGAAGAGGCAAACAATGGCGTAAACAGTTTTTTTTTTGGTTATCTTTATTAGGTAAAAAGTTATTATTGAAAAACGGTTTTGCAAAAAAAGAAGATTTTTTTCTTCTTTTTTGACCTCTGGAGTCTCAAATGTTAACCTGAAATCAAATTTGAGGACACCTTGTGGATTGAAAATTGCAATGGCTGGCGATCGCTTTTTCCGTTTGTTTCTAGCTAGTATAGTTTCCGAGATATGTGGGAATCTCTGGAGCGAAGTCCTAAAACAGGAAAAACAGGAAAATTTTACCTTTGATGACCTCTGGTGACCTCAATTTTGACCTGACCTAAAAAAAAATACTGAAATACTTTCGATAGAACTTGTACCAAGCTATGAACCGTCGTTTTCCGCTTGTCGCTACGTTGCGTAGTTTTTGAGATCTCACGGGGGGGGGGGCGGAAATCACCCCCCCCCCCTGCAGTTCGTGTTCGGCGCAAACCCTCTGCAGTGCGCGGGTTAAGCTTATTAAAAATAATAGTCGTTTTCTTATTATTGTTCATTATTCTTGTTGTTATCCACGAATGTTTATATAAAACTAATATTTCGAGTAGTTATTCTCATTTCTTATACTTAAATATCGATACGGAGCCGGAATCGAGTTTCATTGCATGCATCTGAGGGCCCAATATCATCGATTGAAGCGCAAGCCATCGAATGTATAGCACAGCCTCATGATTTGGGTGAAGCGTGGTTCCCACCGGTTCCCACCACGCTAAACCATCCTTCCCACGTCATTTGGTCAAAATAAGAATGTTAGCGCTATCCGCACCCCTTCGGACCCGCGTGCCGCACGCACATGGTCAAAGCCAAGCCGCACAGTCCGGCCGCCGGATTGGGCCGGATTGGAAGGTCCATTGCGTCCAATTGCGTCACACGCTACGCAATGTTCGGAATCAATCTGAATTTTTGACAAGTTTCAGTCGTTGGAGATCACAACATCACAACTGACCTATCAATACTTATCTTGCTAATTACCACCAAACCGCAATTTTGTCAACATATTATACCTATTCTTGCCAACATATTACATAATTTTGAGGGACATTTCAAGCCAAAAATCGCATGCAAAGGTTGTGTAGTTAAGTAATGGATCGTCAAACTAAGACTTCTATACCAAAACTTGTTAAAACTTTTCAGAATTTTTCAGCGCAATGATCCTTCGTGAAAACGGCTATTTACTGATTTGTTAGAAAGTCCAAGGGACTTTTGCTGAAGAAAGTCTGTTTTAAATCAGCTATTTATAATGCACAAGGAGGCGGCAACTGACGAGTTTCTAGAATTTGTGTAAGACCTTTTGGGATCCCCCCCCCCCCCCCTCTCCCGCCTAACCAACGTTTTTTGTTGTTGTCGTTCTGGATGCGCCCATGCGGACAGGCCAGCACAGCTTGTCCAGTTAGCCTCGGCTCCGATGACCGAGTGTTTGTGCCGCGGTGTTTACCGTCAGACCCTTTGCGCAGCCGAGCTTCGATCCACCCCAATTAACCGACGTGTTCCGTCCGAAGAACGTCTCTGGCTGTGCAAAAACACCGTGGCTGTGTAGCTGGATCAGTGCTGCGCCGGGCCGGTTGTGGCAGAGGTGGGGCATGTCACCTGCGGAGGTCACCACTGGCCGAGACAGGGCCGATCAAAGGCAGCCATTTGGTCCCCAAAACGACTGAAGTCGGTCGAAAATTGATACGCTCCCGGATAAAAGAAAAAACGAAGCAACTTTTACGAAGAAATGTTTTTTTTAATCACTTCTTAACTCATAAAAAGTAAAATAACGGTTTTTAGAGTTGTCACACTTTTTGAGATTCTGCGTGTGTCGTGTGTTCCGTTCTGGATTCGCCAGTGGGCGTGGTCACCGGTTGCAATAGTGGGTACACGGCCGTGCAGTACAGTGACGCCACTGGAACGAAACGGGGCAGTGCAGTGAGCAGAAGATGCAGAACAAACATGTTGTCCCAGGTTCACAGCTAAATATCTTATTTTCATCCTTCATATTGCATTGCATTTGTATTTCTTCGCTATTTTTGGTTGTCTGAATCGTGTTACTACTTGGAAAATATACCCGTCTTCCTGATATCGGAGACCTGACTCGTTATCAGGAAAGCTATTACAATAAAGCTTTCCTTGTTGGTGTAACGAGCCCAATGACAGCATTTAGCGATGAGGGGAATGGCATGAACTCCTTGAATGTGGCATATAATTGTCCATAGTGAAGCATTTCGCTTACATTCAAACGTAGACACGATGTCCTCGCTTGTCAGTCTTGTCCGCCGAGTCCTCGCTTGTCAGTCTGGTCCGCCGAGTCTCGTCTCGCTAGCAATGCTGGTCTGATTTCCGCCCCGCTCTGTAAAACTCGCCAGCAATGGGGAAGTCTGGGCGCGCGTTTGGCCGGGTTGCCTGTCAGCCGTCGGCGCTGGGTGACTAGGTCATTACTGCTGGACTAGCAACACTGTGCGTGTGTGTGTGTGTGTGTGTGTGTGTGTGTGTGTGTGTGTGTGTGTGTGTGTGTGTGTGTGTGTGTGTGTGTGTGTGTGTGTGTGTGTGTGTGTGTGTGTGTGCGTGCGTGCGTGCGTGCGTGCGTGCGTGCGTGCGTGCGTGCGTGCGTGCGTGCGTGCGTGCGTGCGTGCGTGCGTGCGTGCGTGCGCGCGCGTGCGTGTGTGTGTGTGTGTGTGTGTGTGTGTGTGTGGGTGTGTGTGTGTGTGTGTGTGTGTGTGTGTGTGTGTGTGTGTGTGTGTGTGTGTCCGCTAGCCGGCCAGCACAGTCAGAGCGCTGCAAACCGCCGAGAGCGCGTCGTGCTGCACCTTGAAAATCAATGGCTGAGGCGACTCGCACAGGGTAACGACGCAGCACGCGCTGGTCGTGAACTGCTGGGCCAGCACGCTGCCCAGCAGCCGTCTGATCCAGCTCTGTCTGGCGGCCATTCAGCAGCCGGGTTGGGCTGCCAGCGTTCGAAGCAGATGACAGCCGCCCGGGACATTTGGGACAGGAACCAGACACGGTCGGCGGCGGCAGTTCGCTGATGAGGCTGGCTGTTCTAGGATTTTGGAGATGAAATTCGGAAGAAAATTGTTTCAATCCATTACGTTGTCTGATTCAATATACTCGAATTGTTAAATGAATGAGTTAAGAAGGAGAGAAGATTGGTAGCAGATGAACAATACACTTTCTAATGGTTGAAATATCACAGGATTTGCAAATCTTGACGTGCGTTCGAAGAGCGGGAGCTTATACACTCGCGCATGGGCGTCGGCAGCGGGGTGGGGGGGGGGGGGACGAGGGATCGCGTCCCCCAGTTCAAAAATCAAGGGGATGTCACCCCCCAAAAAAGCAGACTTTTTTGGGCTGAATTCGTTCCAAAGGATATGAAACTTAATTTATTCTTAGCTCAAATTACATGGCATTTTCAAACCTATATCGTGCAGTCTTTGCTTTGTACTTAAAGATGTGGGTACTTAATTACTTTGTAGAAAATACAATTATGATATGGCAGCTAAAAGTTGGTTCACAAGATTGACTTCTGGTATTATTGAATGTCAAGTTCATCCATTCATTCACAATTCATTCCATTGCCAATTCAGCCAAGGCAGCGAATAGCGTGATGTCATGGGTACATCCATCAATATGCTGTGTTCAAACAGCAATCAGTTGTAGACTTTAGTCCCTTTGAGCCACTGGAATTGATATAAATGAGTGTCATAGCAGCATGCTTGGTATAATTGCAATGGTTGAAGAACTCGCTACATTCCATGCTAAATACGTTGTTTTGAAATATATCATATGAAGGGGTAGCTGGGGCATTCCAGGACAGATCGACCCAAACTATCTCGAAGTAACACCCTACATCTCAGGCTTCGATAAAATTAAGTATTGGAGGATATCTGGATTCTGGGCCGTAGATTCACGCTATGAAATTTTCAGCCTCGTCCTTCGAATAGTTTTCGAGTTACTGCCTCGGACAACTTTGCAGTGTCGTGCAAAACTCTAATTTTCAGCGGGTAATATCTCCCATCTAAATCATGCGAGTCATACAAACCTGTGCATATGAAATCGCTTTTCTTTCTCATTTTTTTCTCTGGGATGAATATGATGTAACAATGCTCAATCGTAAGAATCAGCGATTTCATCTATCTTCTACCTGAGAAGAATGAAAAAAAAAACACAAACCACAATTGCTGGCATTTATTTTACCCCCATATTTAGTGGCCTGAAAACGCCTATGATTTTTAATTTTCCAAAGTCACCGTCATATATTAATCCCCAATTCAATAGCTATCGATCCACCCTAGTTGCGTTCAAATCGGTTGATAAACATGGCAGCTGTGGTGGATCAAATATATCTCTAATTTTGTTAGTTTTTGCCATCTTATTCCCCCCCCCCCCCTATCAAAGATTTCGTTTTTTTTCTTCTCGAAATGTAGATTGTGATGAGAGAAATCGAACGCCGTTTTATTTGTGAAATTCGGACGTGTGGATCTCGGGATGTCCGGGGGGCCAAATCCGCCCCCCCCCCTGCCGCTAATAGGGGTAAAAAGGAGCCTGCCGCTAATTAAGTGGTAGATACACCTATCGCTGAACTGGCATCGTTAAAAAAATCATCAGAGCTAATGTGTGGTCGATTGTGCGTTTATACTTCAAGAAGGACGAGGGAAGAGTTCGCTTGTAATTAGTGCAAGATTGACGCAACGCAAATGCTGGAACCTATTTTTTAGTATCTATGTGTGTAGGTAATTTTGTTGGTGTTGAGGTTATATATTCTTGTGATTCTGGGTCCTCCATTTAATGGTGGATGATTTGTAGATGTGCCAATGAATACATGTTATGGTGAAAACCTCTCGTGTCTTCACTTTTGGAATTGGTTGAGTTTTGCCCAATCGAGACAACTTCCAAATGATGTCTGAGTCTAGCTGCCTGATCTGATCACATACAAGTCGAATCTTGTTCTCGACACCATATCTCAATCTGCCGAACAGCCCATCGCATGGTGGCCATAATGCATCTCCAACCGGAAAACATCTTTATCGATTTCAGCTTTATTGACAAATCGCACAGCTCTGGCACAATGCGGCGCCGCGCTGGTGTAGGTGGTTTGGCGTCTGGTCACATCGATGAAGATGGCGCTCCCATTCTCAAGGGTGACGGTTTCCGGAGCATCTTCTGCAAAATAAAAAGAAAAAGAAAAATAAGGTTGATACAATATTCAGGGAAGGGCAGGGCAGGGCAGCGGCATGCGGATGAGGCATGCGGCATGAGGCATGAGGCAGCGGCATGTGGCATGAGGCATGCGGCATGAGGCATGCGGCATGAGACATGCGGCATGAGGCATGAGGCATGCGGCATGAGGCATGAGGCAGCGGCATGTGGCATGAGGCATGCGGCATGAGGCATGCGGCATGAGGCATGAGGCATGAGGCAGCGGCATGTGGCATGAGGCATGCGGCATGAGGCATGAGGAATGAGGCATGATGCAGCGGCATGTGGCATGAGGCATGCGGATGAGGCATGCGGCATGCGGCATGAGGCATGAGGCATGCGGCATGAGGCATGAGGCATGCGGCATGAGACATGCGGCATGAGGCATGCGGATGAGGAATGCGGATGAGACATGCAGCATGTGGCAAGCGGCATGAGGCATGCGACAGGCGGCGGCGGCGGCGGCAGTGAGTCTACTCTAAAGTTCAGTGCCCACATATACTGATTGGAATGGTGAGTATAGCGCCATCATGGTCCAGTGTATATCTAGCTGGTTAATATATTCATTTCAGGAAAAATATCTACATGAATAACTCTGATTTTTACTTCTAATATTTTCCTTGTAAAATATTTACCTATTTCCATTATATTTATATAGAACCAATCAAGGAAGCATTTCCATTAAACAAATATATGAAACACCTGGTCTGTGTAAAAAAGTTAGTTTAATGATCAATGATTTATCAGGTTGAGGTCAGCAAGAACATAGGTAGATACTTTCCTGAAAATCGTTGCGCTCAACTAATGGCCGTACCCTCTGATACAACACGCCCTGTTTACAGAGCATAAATAAATTCCACTAACTTTCCACAGTTAGACTTTTTAGCTTTTTCGGTTGGAATTTCCCTAGTCTCAAAAGATTGGTCAAGTCCGTTTAAAGGGAAATAATGACCTTTTGATTTTGTTAGCAACAATTTCTTAGGCTCCCGTTATATTTTTAAAATTATTTTATTTAAATTTAAGAATTAAATAAAGTGATTCCCAAATTCAAAGTTGTAAGTTTGGAAGAAATACAAAACAAGTACCTTGTGTACATCATGAAGGTCATTGACAAATTCGTCCTTCCCTACCATTGTTAACATCGAGTGCGGCATTTGTGGAGCCTCTGTGACATTTCCGATCAAACTGAGCGCTGCTCGGACACCCGCTAGTAGCGCTTTCGTTCTCCATGGCAACCAGGCGTCAGCCAATCAAAAGCCAGAAAGGGAATACGTTCTGGCTTTTCATTGGCTCACGCCTGGTTGCCATGGAGAACGAAAGCGCTACTAGCGTGCGTTCGAGCAGCGCTCTGATCCGTGAAGCAATCCGTGAAGCATCCGTGATGCATGACTGACTATCAGTATAAGTCATGAATAACAACAACATGCAAACTATACCAACTCGAATAAAATAAGAGCGGAATGAATTGAACCCCAGGCAAGCTAGTATTCGCAAAGCACTCGGCACTGCGCCACAATGGCAAAAGGTGAGGGAAATGCATATTGGATACAATATTATTACGTCACAAGTTTCTGAAGTGTCAACTACTATGAAATACAGTGATAAAATACCTTTAATAATGATTAACAAGAAAATTCAAACTTAAAAACAATCATTTGAATAAGTCTTTAATTAGCTTTCAACTCGAAATCAGATATATTTTGCAATGCTACACAAGAATGGCACCAATGACGTCATTAACAAAGCCTGCTACGGGACTTGGGTATACTAATCAGGAACAACTCGCCAAGTGCGCCGAGATGGTTAAGTGCGCCGAGAAGCATGACAATGACTTTGTAAACAAATCGCCGACGCTAAATAGGTCGCCGTCGATGTGCATCGATGAGCTTCCGATTTTATTGCCACTTTTTCCAATCGCTGTTAGTTTTAGAAGATCGCCGGGCATATAATCACAACAAGCAGAACGCACAATATATTTTCCACTCCATTGCGTAAAAAAATAATACGGGAAAAGCCCGCAGTTTGATGAGGACCAAAAGTACTTGACAAAAGGTCAGAAATAGTGCAAGTACCGGTCGTTAAAAGTGTGGAACGCTTATCAACTTTAACTTGAAATATCTTTCGGTAGGAAAGTTTTCATGCAAAATGTGATGAATTTACAATATATTTTGATCTCGTCTGGCGATTTCAAGTGCTAACTCCATTTTAGTGGAAAAAGGTCATTATTTCCCTTTAAAAAACAGCTCAGCACGAGAATACACAGAGAAACTCTTTGATGTGATAAGTTAAATATTTGTTTACCTACTTGCAAGTGAAATATAATGTGTTAAATGTTAGTCAATGACTTTTGGAAAAACTATGTTCCTGGATGTTCGGTGTTTCATACTCATATTTCGCAAGAATATGCCTGAATGTCTCGACATGGTGACAAATATGGTAGCTTATCGGCTTCGTCGATTGCCGTTTGGCTACCAAATTTTCTGTAATGTGGTTTATAGTCGTCTGTCATCTACCGTGGGTGTCTCGCCTATTCTGATTGGTCGTCGTTTAAAGGGAATGTTTCACCTTTCTGAAAGTTGTCATACATACGCTGGTTGTAGTCGGAAATATGAAGCATGCGCTGCTGAAAACGATGGTAATATTTTTTATCTCGAAAGGTCACTTAACTTTATACATTTGTTTTTAATTTGAGATGACGTCATTATTGAGCTATAGACCGCCGCTGATTGGCTGACAAAGTGGGATTGGCTGAAAGAGTCGCTGTCCGCCAATCAGCGGCTGCACTAGCCCCAGTTTGCAAACTATAAATTGAATTGCTTAAAAACGGCTTAGTTTTTGGGAAAATGAGCTTAGTATTTTCGACATTTCAATAATGGCCAAAGATAATGGCTATCTCAGTTCAAAACCAATACAAAGGTGAACCATTCCCTTTAAAGTTTTGACCAATCAGCTGCGGGCTGCTCTCAGCGCACTGAGGGACGTCGAACACAGAATCGGCGCACTGGCGCACTGTCGATACAAATATTGGAGGTGTTTGTCCAGGCAGATGTGATTTTTCGAAGGCGTTGTGTTATATTACAAGCTGCATTTTGATTTGTCTACGTAGAACTTTAAGTAATAGAAGAATGAAGTGGCATTACACTTTGAAGTGACGTGTGTTATGATTTTGATCTGTATCACAGGGTGGGGGCCTTTCCTTTCCTCAAAAACATGTTAACATGTCATCTTGATAAACCCTACACCCTGATAGCATGCAAAGTTTAGTATTCTGATGTGTCTGTGGTTACAGTTGTTAACCCTACCTACCTTGTGTACATAATGAGCTATTAAATGTTCCAGGGTTGGCCAGAAATGGCCTAATTTGAATGTATGCAAGTCAGTGGCTTTGATTAATTTAAGCGGCTTAAAATAATAAAAACCAGCTTAAATTCAGCATCAACTTAAGACTCGCTGAGGTCAGAATATGTCGTTAACAGTCACATGTAATTAAAGGGAATAGTTCACATTTAACATGGGGTTTTGAACTGAGATAACAGATTTGTAGAGCAGATAGAAAATGGGTTGTGGTGCCGTGCCGTGCCTAGTCAATGTGGGCACTGAACTTAAATATACTATAATAGACTAATAGACAAAAATAGACTGAAATAAATTGACTGAAATAGACTAAATAGACTAATATATTTAGTGCAGTGCAGTGCCGTGCCGTGCCCCGTGCCCCGTGTCCCGTACCCTGTGCCCCTGCCCTGCCCTGAATATTGTATCAATTGTATAACCTCACCTCAACACCAACAAAATTAGCTACACACATATCACATAGATACTAAAAAATAGGTTCCGCATTTGCGTCAATCTTCTCAACAGCTCCACTGTTGTTGACCATGGACTAGCCTTTGTGTTTGTACAGTCATGAAAACGCCCACTTGTAATCCTGATTGCCTTCGTGAGTAAATTTGATTTAAAACCTAATCGGATGCAGGTGCATCCACAAGGTGCATCTAACTGTTTTTTCTTCTTCTTAAAAGTTGCATCACGGTATTACACTCACAGTATTATCACAGTATGGATCAAATGGTGGACAAATAAACACGATTATTTCGTCGCATTACCGCAGCATGGGCCTAAACGCGTAAGGAAGTAGTCCCGAATCAGGGGAAAACGCTACCTCAAATCGAGGGAAATTCCAATCGAAAAAGCTAAAAAGTCTCCAACTGTGGAAAGTTAGTGGAATTTATTTATGCTATGTAAACAGGGCTAGTCGTGCTTTCGGTCCCCGGGCCTCTGATCCCGACACTGAACCCACGGTTAGAAGCCGTTAAAACAAAGTAACTTAACTTTTAAATACAAATACTAGCTCAATCCACTGTCCCAGTCACAGTCTTCTACTGGGGGCCCACTAGTCCTGTGTCGAAATTACTTAGCGTAGCGAGGTAATTCTTTCACCATAACCTATTTTTCGATCTGCTCTACAAATCTGCCTATCTCAGTGCAATACCCCATGTTAAAGGTGACCTATTCCCTGTAAGGGAAATCATCAGATAGAACCGATTGAACAGCGCCGGTGAATTCTAGAGACTGGGCCACTGCGCCAAGAAAGCTGGAACCATCACAGTGTTGCACGAGCTCGGTCAAAGTATCGCCATACATGGAGCACCGTTCTAAAGATATCTCCCTCCACCATAGTCGCTATGGGAGTATGAGCCTCGCGGAGTCCCTCCCCCCCCCCCCCCTCTCCGGCTACCAGGGATGGGGACAGTGTCCAGCAAATTACGGTCGCGTCTGACGACCGCACAGCTAGCCTCATCGTCATCGAAGGCCGATTCTGCCGCCGACGGAATCACCGCCACGGTCGCTAACGAAGCGGGAGGCGCGCCCCGCGCCTCATGCGAGGGGACGCTGCGAGATACAGGCATAACGCAAGCGACACGCAGGCGGCACATGGGTGGCGCACACAGGCGGCACGCAGGCGGTACATAGGCTGTTGTTGTTATTGGGTTGTTTAACCCGCGCACTGCAGGGGGGTGATTTCGCCCCCCCCCCCCTCAGGTTTTTCGCAGATAGCGAAGAAACGGCGGCGCTGCGCGCCGCCGGGTTTTGGCACCCCTGTTAGGACATCAATTACATACACTTTGAGAAGAAAAAAAACACGGGTCATCTCAGGCCAGGTCACCAGACCAGGTCAAGTGACCCCACCTCCAAAAATGTTTGCAGTTGTGCCAAAGACAGAGTTTCTCACCAATCAGTTTGAACCTTACAGGATGTCATGGGGGGCATAAGTACTTACAAATAGTTTATCTCGGACTTTTGATATCGGTGACCTAAGGTCCGGTCAATTTCGTAGCCTCTCCATAATAAGTAAATGGGAAATATACAAATGCCTCCTATTTCAAGGATATGCATGTATTAGTCCAATTATTTCTGGATCATGTTATTATAGGATATTATTGATGATCCAAGTGTAAGTTTTGTTCAGTGACCCCTATGGGGTCATTTGATGTCATGCGAGGTCACCATCACTTTTTTTTCAATAACTCCCGACATAATGAAGATAGAGAAGTAAAACAGACAGCAATGTGTTTGTCTCGTCGAGACACGTCTTCCCATATACAACATGCTCTACTTGGGTCACCGCTTGACTTTGACCTGAGGTAAAAATTTTAATTTGACTTAACAAGGTCACCATGTACGTTATTCGAAGCGTCGGGACGAGATAAACACAATGGTGTAAACAGTTCGTTGTTATCTGTATTAAATACAAAGTTAATAGCGAAAAATATTTGACAAAAAACAACATTTTCCCCCTTTTTTGACCTCTGGAGCCTCCAATATTGACCTGAGATCAAATTGGAGGACACCTTGTCGATTTAAAATTTAACTGGCTGGCGTTTGCTTTTTCCATTTGTTTCTAACTAGCATAGCTATCGAGATATATGGGAATTTCTGGAGCGAAGTCCTAAAACAGGGAAAAACTGGACAATTTGACCTTTGATGACCTCTGGTGACCTCAATTTTGACCTGACCTAAAAATATTGAATAATTTCGATAGAACTTGTATCAAGCTATCAAATGCCGTTTTACGCTTGTCGCTGCGTAGCGTAGTTTTCGAGATCTCACGGGGGGAATCACCCCCTGCAGTTCGTGTTCGGCGCAAACCCCCTGCAGTGCGCGGGTTAAGCCTCTTACCCGCGCCCCGGTGGGCCTCTGAAGACGCCTTCGCCCTGGTGGGAGGGGAGTCAAAATCCCCCCCCCCCCCCACTAACTCGAAAACTAAAGGGGCTAGAAAGACGCGGGAAAACGCCCGAAAGCTCTCGACAAGGACATTTGAAGTTACGTCGGACATTGTTTGTAGCTCAGGTCAATATGACCAGAGGTTATCGAAGGTCAAATTTCCCAAGTATAGGACTTTGCTCCAGAAACCCCAAAATATCTCTGAAACTATGATAGCTATGAACAAACGGAAAATGCAATCGATAGCTCTTGTACAATGCAATCGCCGCCGGTGTCCATTTTAGATCAGGTCAATAGTTTAGGCTCCAGAGGTCACCAAAAGTCACGATGGCATTTTCTTCCATTTTTTTATCGTAAATAACTTGTTATCGGTTGAACATAGAGCAATAATGTTAACAACATCGTGTTTGTCTTGTCAAGACACTTCGGAACATATTGGTGGTGACCGGGTTAGGTCAACTTCAAAATTTCGTGGTCACGGAATTGACCTGACCTTAGGTCACCGATATAAAACAAAATCCGAGATAATGTAATTTAAGGAACCTATGACCTTATGCAACCCTGTAAGTTAAACATATCTCGGAAAAAACGCTGTGGCTTTGGCACGACCACAAACATTTTTGGAGGTAATGTCACTTGCCGTGACCTGGTGACCTGACCTGAGATGACCTGAGGTCAAAACTTTCACAAAATGTGAGTAATTGATGCCCCAAACAGCTGTCCTAAATTTGACGGCGCTGTGTGCCGCCGTTTTCCCGCCATTCTCGAAAAACCTCAGGGGGGGGGGGGGACAAAATGACCACCCACCAGGGCGCAGGTTAACTTCTGTTAAATTGGTCTGGGTGTCAGGATATGTTATGAAGGTTTAGGTGTTAATAGTGAATGGCTGAATAATTTATATATGAATTTTACAAATGCATTACAAAGGTGAATTTGTCGTATGCCTGCGGCACACAGACAGTGTGCCGTGACAAACAGGACTTACTGACTGACGAACTGGTTGATCTGTGCTGGTGACCGGACATGGGACTTGGACATTGGCGGATACAGGGGGGCATCGGGGGCAAATCCCCCCCTCTCCACAGGAATCTGTGGGAGGGGGGGGGGGGCATTCAATACAAATATGCCCTCCTCCCCCCCCCCCCGCGCGTTCCCAATTTATCGTAAAATTGAAAAAATTGTATTTGCAGCAGTCAAAATCCAGCTAACCACAGTATAAATCCGGAAAATTTCGCGCCGCTTCGCGGCATTACACAACTTTCATAATTGCTTATACAAATTTGGAAAATGGCAAAATAAATTCTGAAAAAGAAAACTGGCAGAGGCTCCCCTTGGCGGTAATTGCTGGCACTGGCGGATCCAGGGGGCATCAGGGGCAAATGCCCCCCCCCCCCCACAGGAATCTGGGAGGGGCATTCAATACAAGTCCCCGCGCGTTCCTTGCACTGAACGTGAAAAACAATGATCTTAGGGGAAACCTTCATGAATACGGAAGTTTTTTTCTCGAATGATTAAATTTGAAGTTTGTATGTATCCCTTTCTTTCAATGATAGACAAAACAGCGCACCTGATGCAATTCAAGCAGCCCCTGTGACACTTAACCCGCGCGCCGCTGGGGAGGGGAGAGGGGGGGGGGGCAGAATCTGCCCCCTCCTCATCCACGGATTTGCTCAATAACTTGAAAACTATGATAGATGTCAATGTCAAACTTGCAGTATAATATTCTGCATCAATTCTACGTCTTCTCACCAAATTTCAATGAAATTGATGTAGTATTGAGAGAGATAATGACGTATTAATGACGTCATGTCATGCCATTTTTGGTGGAAGATCGATAAATGTTTGAACAATCGCAGAAAATAGAGTTGTTAAAAGCAAATTGCAAATAAAACTCAAAAGAAAGGAAATGACGTTCTCTTCAAAATGGCGATCTCAGATTTTCGAAATTTTGTGTTTTTGACTCCCAAAAATATATATTTTTGCGGATTTTTTCTTCACAAAATCAATTGTTGTGAATTTGATAAGTGAATTTCTTAAGCTCGAATACAAAAATAAGGTGACTGGCCCAAATCCGCTGAGAAAAAAATGGGGTACCTTTTTGCCACAAAAAAATCCCCCCCTCCCCCTATGGAGAGAGGCTGGATCCGCCAGTGGACGTGGCTGGTTGATTGGGTACTATGTAGTGGTGCCAGTTTCAGAAAATATTTGTCCAATGTCCGACCGATGTCCAAAACCATGGTCAGCACTCAGCTGTCTGAAAATCATTGTTTGTCCGAAATTTGTCCGAAAGCAGAAAAAGTGTTTGATATGGAAATGAATTACCTGTGGCACACTTTCCTTTTTAATAAAAAAAGTAACTAAGTGATTTTCGCGACAATCACACGCCATCCTTGAGCATTGGATGTCCGAAAATGTCCAAAGAAATATACCTATGACCGTCCGAAAACCGAATCGGTCTTCGGACAAATTCGGAATTCCGAAAATGATTGTACCGATTGACACCACAACACTACCATATAACCTCGGTATTTGCGGCGCTCTAAAGCACAAATCATCATCGGATGGGTATGACGCGAAGTAGTGTGGAACAAGCGAGCTGAGGAGCGGACGGAGAGACGACAGGGAGCGTGATCGAGACGCTGCCGAATCTGCCTCGAGCTTCTAGCATACTCGTAGATCCCGAGTGAGGTTCAAGAAGCGAACAAGAGCGAGATGTTCACTATGGACGACACTGTCGGTCACTTGACCGACTACGGGGCGGGAAACAGTGAGGCAGGGAGATTGGGAGGCTGGGGGGCTGGGGGGTTGGTAGATAGGGAGGCAGGCAGGGAGCCTCGACACATCCTCAGCAGGGGGCTGCCGCCGCTCTATTGTGTCGCCTACACTTGACCACGCGCGGCTGGTACTTGTGACTGACCGGGTCGACCTCCCGCTGGAGATGCGCCGAGCAGCTGCGGTTTCCATGGAAACGGCACAATCGATATGTGTGGCACTGAGACGCTGCCTGCAGAAGCCCGACGCGCTGCGCCGCCTGCGTGACCTGACTTGACCTGACCTCGCGGCCGCCAAGTCAGGCCTGGTCACCGCCGCGCAACAGATCGCCGCGCGCGCGCCGCCTCGGCCGCCACGGCCGCCGCTGCCGCCGCCGCCCGCCGCTACCGCTGGGCGTATTGATTGCTGGCGCTGCGCTTCCGGCCAGCTCGTCGGCTGCGATCGCTGCTGGCGACGGCGGCGGCGGCGGCGGCAGCGGCAGCGGCAGCGGCAGCGGCAGCGGTCCGGTCACTCCGAGTGACGCCTCCGACTTGCCGGTGACACGTGCTGGCCGCGCCGCGAGTGCTGTGTGTCGCCACTGCGCCAGAGACGCCGCCGAGTGGTGGGGTGGAACTAGCGTGTGGAGCTCTGCGGGACGGTGCTGAGCGGTATAGGGCCGGACCAAGCCGCCGGGTGAGCATCCCCTGCCCCTGCCCCCCCCCCCCCGTCCCCCGTCCCCCGTCCTAGCGCGACCTCTGTTGTCCTGCGTCCCGCGTGGTCCCGCGTGCCCCTGCCCCCTGCTCCCCTCACTGCCCGCGGCCCCCCGCCACTGCGCACCTGGGCCCACCTGAAAGGGGCGCCTCTGCCGGTGGCGGTGGCGGTGGGGGTGGCGGTGGCGGTGGCGTCCCCCGCCCGCCTCGCTACGCGCTGGTCAGTCGGTGGTCGCCCGTCCGCCCGTGTCGAGCGCTGCGTCACCCCACTGCGCCCCCGGCTGCCCCCGCCGCCGGGCGCGCGCTTTCCTGTGCAATCGGCCCGGCTGAAATGGCGCGAAGGCGGCGCGGGCTGGTGTCGGTCGATGTGGTAGAGGTGGCGGCGCCCACCGCTGGCCTCCGTCCGGCCTGCCAGCCGTGACCGGCGCTCGCCGCAGTCGAGCGTCGCCAGGCCGACACGCGTCCACTGCTCCGCGAGTCGCCCACGAGTCGCTGCGAGGCGTTACGAGTCGCTGAGAGTCACCTCTATCGCCCTCGAGACGCCGCGAGTCGTCCACGAGTCGCTGCGAGGCGTTACGAGACGCTACAAGTCTGGCGCTGCGCGTGATTTGTGTGACGAAGGCTGCTGGGCGCTCAGAGACCTGGGATCGTTGAGACGCGCTGGCTGAGCTGGCCGTGAGCTTACCGTGCCCGAGTTCGGTTCAGTACGCAGTCGTATATGAGATTCCATCGTTGTGCAGTACCCAGTGCCGTGACAATAACACCAGTGACGTGCCAGTGTTGAGTCCGTGACACCGGGCAACTGTGCCCCCTCGGCTGGCCGGCCCCAGGTCGAATGGTCCGGCGACCTGCTCCGCTCCTCCGGCGGCTGGTGCTGCCCAGCGCGCTCTAGCGCCGACTGGCAACCGTTGTGGTGAGAGTGGTGAGACGGTGGTGACGGTGGTGATCTGAGCCGTGATGCTCCGCTGATCCGATTCCACCATGGTCGATCTCGGTGGATACGTCATCATACTTGTGGAGACCAAAGATAAGAAGATCAAGCTGTATGGTGAGTAATTTGTCTGGCGAGCAACCGCTGCAGGTTCTGAGTTTAGAGTGCTGACTTGTCAGATGAGCTGCTGAGCGACTGAGCTGCTGAGTGGCTGAGATGCTGAGCTACTGAGTGGCTGAGCTGCTGAATGGCTGAGCTGCTGAGCTGATGAGCTGCTGAGTGGCTGAGCTGCTGAATGGCTGAGCTGCTGAGTGGCTGAGCTGCTGAGTGGCTGAGCTGATGCGTGGCTGAGCTGCTGAATGGCTGAGCTGCTGAGTGGCTGAGCTGCTGAGTGGCTGATCTGCTGAATGGCTGAGCTGCTGAGTGGCTGAGCTGCTGAGTGGCTGAGCTGCTGAATGGCTGAGCTGCTGAGTGACTGAGCTGCTGAGTGGCTGAGCTGCTGAGTGGCTGAGCTGCTGAGTGGCTGAGCTGCTGAGTGGCTGAGTTGCTGAGTGGCTGAGTGGCTGAGCTGCTGAGTGGCTGAGCTGCTGATCTGCTGAGTGGCTGAGCTGCTGAGTGGCTGAGTGGCTGAGCTGCTGAGCTGCTGAGCTGCTGAGTGGCTGAGCTGCTGAGTGGCTGAGATGCTGAGTGGCTGAGCTGCTGAGCTGTTAACAAAGCTGTGTTGTGTGAAGTAGTATCTTCTGTCGCTGTGACTGGCGCAATTTCATTGGCTGACTATAGTCTATGGGCAATGCATGCCCTAAGTTAATGCAGATTAATATGTGTGATTGTGAACGCGCGCCTGTCTCCGCGTTACCCGTGACCGCGTCTCATATCACGAATCACGATACGAGACAAGTCGAAACCAGGCACCGAACTGGCTTAGATTGCCACATCAGCTGAGTACCGGCCTGGTCCTGACGATTGACATCAGCTGAGTACCGGCCTGGTCCTGACGATTGACACATCAGCTGAGTACCGGCCTGGTCCTGACGATTGACATCAGCTGAGTACCGGCCTGGTCCTGACGATTGCCACATCAGCTGAGTACCGGCCTGGTTCTGACGACTGGCACATCAGCTGAGTACCGGCCTGGTCCTGACGATTGACGCATCAGCTGAGTACCGGCCTGGTCCTGACGATTGACATCAGCTGAGTACCGGCCTGGTCCTGACGATTGACACATCAGCTGAGTACCGGCCTGGTCCTGACAATTGACACATCAGCTGAGTACCGGCCTGGTCCTGACGATTGACACATCAGCTGAGTACCGGCCTGGTCCTGACGATTGACACATCAGCTGAGTACCGGCCTGGTCCTGCCGATTGACACATCAGCTGAGTACCGGCCTGGTCCTGACGATTGACACATCAGCTGAGTACCGGCCTGGTCCTGACGATTGACACATCAGCTGAGTACCGGCCTGGTCCTGACGATTGACACATCAGCTGAGTACCGGCCTGGTCCTGACGATTGACGCATCAGCTGAGTACCGGCCTGGTCCTGACGATTGACACATCAGCTGAGTACCGGCCTGGTCCTGACGATTGACACATCAGCTGAGTACCGGCCTGGTCCTGACGATTGACACATCAGCTGAGTACCGGCCTGGTCCTGACGATTGACACATCAGCTGAGTACCGGCCTGGTCCTGACGATTGACACATCAGCTGAGTACCGGCCTGGTCCTGACGATTGACGCATCAGCTGAGTACCAGCCTGGTCCTGACGATTGACACATCAGCTGAGTACCGGCCTGGTCCTGACGATTGACACATCAGCTGAGTACCGGCCTGGTCCTGACGATTGACACATCAGCTGAGTACCGGCCTGGTCCTGACAATTGACACATCAGCTGAGTACCGGCCTGGTCCTGACGATTGACACATCAGCTGAGTACCGGCCTGGTCCTGACAATTGACACATCAGCTGAGTACCGGCCTGGTCCTGACGATTGACACATCAGCTGAGTACCGGCCTGGTCCTGACGATTGACACATCAGCTGAGTACCGGCCTGGTCCTGACGATTGACACATCAGCTGAGTACCGGCCTGGTCCTGACGATTGACACATCAGCTGAGTACCGACCTGGTCCTGACGATTGACACATTACATCAGCACTGGATTGCCCCAGCTAAGGTGCCGATATCACCGGATTCAAATTTTACCGTACACTCCCATTTCCAGAAGCGAATGTAACAGTGAGCAAAAAATCAAGTGGATTTCCTGATGCCTTTCAATGCATGGTTTGAAAACACTGCAACACACAGGTATTTCCTCAGAAAGTTTCTGAAGCCTCAGCACACAGGTATTTCCTCAGAAAGTTTCTGAAGCCTCAGCACACAGGTATTTCCTCAGAAAGTTTCTGAAGCCTCAGCACACAGGTATTTCCTCAGAAAGTTTCTGAAGCCTCAGCACACAGGTATTTCCTCAGAAAGTTTCTGAAGCCTCAGCACACAGGTATTTCCTCAGAAAGTTTCTGAAGCCTCAGCACACAGGTATTTCCTCAGAAAGTTTCTGAAGCCTCAGCACACAGGTATTTCCTCAGAAAGTTTCTGAAGCCTCAGCACACAGGTATTTCCTCAGAAAGTTTCTGAAGCCTCAGCACACAGGTATTTCCTCAGAAAGTTTCTGAAGCCTCAGCACACAGGTATTTCCTCAGAAAGTTTCTGAAGCCTCAGCACACAGGTATTTCCTCAGAAAGTTTCTGAAGCCTCAGCACACAGGTATTTCCTCAGAAAGTTTCTGAAGCCTCAGCACACAAGTATTTCCTCAGAAAGTTTCTGAAGCCTCAGCACACAGGTATTTCCTCAGAAAGTTTCTGAAGCCTCAGCACACAGGTATTTCCTCAGAAAGTTTCTGAAGCCTCAGCACACAAGTATTTCCTCAGAAAGTTTCTGAAGCCTCAGCACACAGGTATTTCCTCAGAAAGTTTCTGAAGCCTCAGCACACAAGTATTTCCTCAGAAAGTTTCTGAAGCCTCAGCACACAGGTATTTCCTCAGAAAGTTTCTGAAGCCTCAGCACACAAGTATTTCCTCAGAAAGTTTCTGAAGCCTCAGCACACAGGTATTTCCTCAGAAAGTTTCTGAAGCCTCAGCACACAAGTATTTCCTCAGAAAGTTTCTGAAGCCTCAGCACACAGGTATTTCCTCAGAAAGTTTCTGAAGGCTCAGCACACAGGTATTTCCTCAGAAAGTTTCTGAAGCCTCAGCACACAGGTATTTCCTCAGAAAGTTTCTGAAGCCTCAGCACACAGGTATTTCCTCAGAAAGTTTCTGAAGCCTCAGCACACAGGTATTTCCTCAGAAAGTTTCTGAAGCCTCAGCACACAGGTATTTCCTCAGAAAGTTTCTGAAGCCTCAGCACACAGGTATTTCCTCAGAAAGTTTCTGAAGCCTCAGCACACAGGTATTTCCTCAGAAAGTTTCTGAAGCCTCAGCACACAGGTATTTCCTCAGAAAGTTTCTGAAGCCTCAGCACACAGGTATTTCCTCAGAAAGTTTCTGAAGCCTCAGCACACAGGTATTTCCTCAGAAAGTTTCTGAAGCCTCAGCACACAGGTATTTCCTCAGAAAGTTTCTGAAGCCTCAGCACACAGGTATTTCCTCAGAAAGTTTCTGAAGCCTCAGCACACAGGTATTTCCTCAGAAAGTTTCTGAAGCCTCAGCACACAGGTATTTCCTCAGAAAGTTTCTGAAGCCTCAGCACACAGGTATTTCCTCAGAAAGTTTCTGAAGCCTCAGCACACAGGTATTTCCTCAGAAAGTTTCTGAAGCCTCAGCACACAGGTATTTCCTCAGAAAGTTTCTGAAGCCTCAGCACACAGGTATTTCCTCAGAAAGTTTCTGAAGCCTCAGCACACAGGTATTTCCTCAGAAAGTTTCTGAAGCCTCAACACACAGGTATTTCCTCAGAAAGCTTCTGAAGCCTCAGCACACAAGTATTTCCTCAGCAGTTTCTGAGGACTCTAGTTCAGCTTGTGACTTAGTTCCACGCGAATGAATTATTACAGCAGCTCCGTGACCCGGCATAAAGCGTGAGCCGTATAAACCTATGCCTGGCACCGTTGGTCGGAGCTGAGATCGCCGAGCGCAGGTCCGCCTTCAGACGACGTTCAGCAGGTTGTTGCGAGGGAGGGTGACGAGCTAACCAGCGTCGAACGGCCCGGGGCCCATCGTCAGTCACTGCACGTTCCGGTACGACGTGCGTCGCACTCAATTGCTGCCCACCAGCCGTGAAGCGAACCGAACCGAGCACGGGTCGGAGCAATGGCACACACTTGTCGGGGGGGGGGGGGTTTCCATGTGGAATTGATTCATCTCTCTGTCTTGATTCATCTTTCTGTCTTGATTATACACTGAGATTGTCGTGCTGTACTAAATGCATGACATGTGGCGATGTATGATATCAACCCTGAAATGAATCTTTATGGATCACGTTTTGGTTATGCCTATCTATACCTCGTTCTATTCCAAGTTTGCGGCCGAAGCGCTTTCAGCAATTTGCATTGCATTTGCATTTTGCAATTGATCCTAAAATTCCTCGTGAGATTTGTTCGCGTGCTGTTATTATTAAAGCGCTTCGGCCGCAAGCTTGGAGTGGAACGAAGTATAGTTAGGTATTTAATATAGGATGTTAATATATATTAAACCGCGAGTAGGTAGAAAAAGTCATTTAAACGTCGAGCCGCAGGCGAGACGTTTAAATGATTTTTCTACCTACGAGCGGTTTAATGATTTTATCACGTGCCGTTCGCATTTTTTCACGAGCTTTTCTTAGCAGGGCAATTTTGGTAGGCCAGCTTTTGGCATTTTGAGATGTTGACTTGAGCAGTAGATTAATATGGCCTCTAGATTTCAAAAGCCATATTTTGATTTGATGTCTTTTTTGGATGAAGATGAGGAATCTGATCACGATAAAGTAAATGTAGATGCGCTTAGTGTTGATATTAACCAATTCATTGAATCAGCTGTGCCAGCATCAACGAAAAAGAAGACAACGAGTGACATTAACAAACTCAAGTCTTTTTTGCTTATAAAAAAGGAACAGAGGCCACTACAAGACATCCCTGTAGATGAACTAAATCTGTTACTCGGGGGGGGGGGGCGGGAAGAATACGATACAAAGATAGCCAGTTGACAGAAAGCTTGGAATAGGGATAGCATTTATACGGTCGGCGACCGTATAAATTTTATTTAAACGGTCGCCAACCGATTAAATTTTGAGTTATTCGGCGGCACCAAATATTTTGCATTTAGCACGTGAAGCAATGACGGAAGGATTTTTCGGTGCGGGATAAAGGGAAATAATGACCTTTTTCCACTAAAATGGAGTTAGCACTTGAAATCGCCAGACGAGATCAAAATATATTGTAAATTCATCACATTTTGCATGAAAACTTTCCTACCGAAAGATATTTCAAGTTAAAGTTGATAAGCGTTCCACACTTTTAACGACCGGTACTTGCACTATTTCTGACCTTTTGTCAAGTACTTTTGGTCCTCATCAAACTGCGGGCTTTTCCCGTATTATTTTTTTACGCAATGGAGTGGAAAATATATTGTGCGTTCTGCTTGTTGTGATTATATGCCCGGCGATCTTCTAAAACTAACAGCGATTGGAAAAAGTGGCAATAAAATCGGAAGCTCATCGATGCACATCAACGCGGCATAGTTAGTGGTTGCGACCCTCAATTTTTGCAATTCGATTCATTTGTTTTCAACATTAGGAGTTGTGTATAGTTTGTCTGTGGCTGTATATAACACTATGCTTTATTTTATCATGAAAAATAATAATTTTTCCCAAAAAAACTAACGAACAATAACACAAAACTGGCAATTAAATCAGAAGCTCATCGATGCACATCGACGGCGACCTATTTAGCGTCGGCGATTTGTTTACAAAGTCATTGTCATGCTTCTCGGCGCACTTAACCATCTCGGCGCACTTGGCGAGTTGTTCCTGATTAGTATACCCAAGTCCCGTAGCAGGCTTTGTTAATGACGTCATTGGTGCCATTCTTGTGTAGCATTGCAAAATATATCTGATTTCGAGTTGAAAGCTAATTAAAGACTTATTCAAATGATTGTTTTTAAGTTTGAATTTTCTTGTTAATCATTATTAAAGGTATTTTATCACTGTATTTCATAGTAGTTGACACTTCAGAAACTTGTGACGTAATAATATTGTATCCAATATGCATTTCCCTCACCTTTTGCCATTGTGGCGCAGTGCCGAGTGCTTTGCGAATACTAGCTTGCCTGGGGTTCAATTCATTCCGCTCTTATTTTATTCGAGTTGGTATAGTTTGCATGTTGTTGTTATTCATGACTTATACTGATAGTCAGTCATGCATCACGGATGCTTCACGGATTGCTTCACGGATCAGAGCGCTGCTCGAACGCACGCTAGTAGCGCTTTCGTTCTCCATGGCAACCAGGCGTGAGCCAATGAAAAGCCAGAACGTATTCCCTTTCTGGCTTTTGATTGGCTGACGCCTGGTTGCCATGGAGAACGAAAGCGCTACTAGCGGGTGTCCGAGCAGCGCTCAGTTTGATCGGAAATGTCACAGAGGCTCCACAAATGCCGCACTCGATGTTAACAATGGTAGGGAAGGACGAATTTGTCAATGACCTTCATGATGTACACAAGGTACTTGTTTTGTATTTCTTCCAAACTTACAACTTTGAATTTGGGAATAATTTTATTTAATTCTTAAATTTAAATAAAATAATTTTAAAAATATAACGGGAGCCTAAGAAATTGTTGCTAACAAAATCAAAAGGTCATTATTTCCCTTTAAAGAGTCGCGTCCTTCGCTCTAACTTGATTATGGAAGGTTCATGGTAGCATGTGCAAAACTAAAACATAAACATTGTGCTTCAGTATGCTTATATTAAAACGTCTTCTGTGTTCACTGTTCAGGCATAAGTCAAAGAAGTGGTGCGGCAATAGGCGTACACAAGGGGGGCAAACGGAACAATCCCCCCTTGAAGGTCCGTCCCTTTGGTCGAAAAACTGAATTATTTTTTTAATGTTGAAAATATGCCCTCTAAAATATAGTGGGCCAAATCCGGTGAGTTTTTTTTGGTGGGGGTACCTTATGCCCCCCTGAGCAAAAATGTCCCCTCCTGGAGTGAATCCTAGGTACGACACTGGGTGCGGCTAGCAAAATATTTCCCTGCAGTCTCCAATCCATTCCCTCTATAGGTACATATGCAGTGGCGTACGCAGAAATTCACAAAGGACCAGGTCATTGCCTTGAGGGGCGCCATCCGATCGACAGGGGTGCCACCAATAATGGCGAAATTTGTTTGGGGGCGCCTCTCCTTCCGCACCGTGCGGAAGGAGAGTCACTGGCCGGAGGGGCGCCGTCACTCGCCGGAGGGGCGTGGTCACTGGCTGGAGGGGCGCCGTCACTGGTCGGAGGGGTGCCTTCACTGGCCGGAGGGGGCGCCGTCACTGTCGGAGAGGCGCCGTCGCTGGCCGGAGGGGCGCTGTCACGGGCCGGAGAGGAGTCGTCTATGGCAGGGGACGCCCTCACTGGCCGCAATTGTGCCGTCACTGGCCGGGGGAGCGTCCTCACTGGTCGGAGTGGCGTCGTGACTGATCGGAGGGGCGCCAACTTTGCATGGGCGCCTCGGGTCCAAAGGACCAGGTCATGACCTGCATGACCTGGTCCGCATGACCTGGTCGACAATGGCATTCTTAGGATTCCGGATCGGCACCGTGCACTGCTCCGTGTGCACCGTGCACACTCTGCACTGACGGTACGCTGGTCACGCTGGTAACGCGCTGGTAACATGCTGGTAACACGCTGGTAACACGCTGGTACATTGGCTTTGCGGCGCCGTGTATTTGCGATCGGCAGTGTGTATTGGCCGCTGGGCTGCCGGTCGTCGCCCTGATGTTGCCTTATTTTGTGATGCTCAGACATCCCTGACACGCCTGACGGAGAGTCAAATAAATGACAGGCTGACACGCCTGACGGAGAGTCAAATCAATGACAGGCTGACACGCCTGACGGAGAGTCAAATAAATGTCAGGCTGACACGCCTGACGGAGAGTCAAATCAGCCTGACACGCCTGACGGAGAGTCAAATCAATGACAGGCTGTGATGTTCAGACATGCCTGACACGCCTGACGGAGAGTCAAATCAATGACAGTGTGATGCCTGACACGCCTGACACGCCTGACGGAGAGTCAAATCAGCCTGACACGCCTGACGGAGAGTCAAATAAATGACAGTGTGATGTTCAGACATGCCTGACACGCCTGACGGAGAGTCAAATCAATGACAGTGTGTGATGTTCAGACATGCCTGACACGCCTGACGGAGAGTCAAATCAATGACAGTGTGTGATGTTCAGACATGCCTGACACGCCTGACGGAGAGTCAAATCAATGACAGTGTGATGTTCAGACATGCCTGACACGCCTGACGGAGAGTCAAATCAATGACAGTGTGATGCCAGACATGCCTGACACGCCTGACGGAGAGTCAAATCAATGACAGGCTGTGGCAAACTGCAGGCTTTCATTTGATAACCAGGCGGATAGCCTGCGGGGTATTACGGATGCAACGCGTGCTATAGTACGTGTAGGCAGCGAGCAGATACCAGTCGGCAGCAGCAAGGTTCAGCGGCGGTGGCCGACTCGCTGTGGTTCCAGTGTCGTTCCGATCCCCCGTCCCAGTCCTGTCCCGTCCACGTTCCCGATCCCAGTTGCCATCCAGGCCGGTGGGGCCGCGTTGCTGTGCAGTGCCGCATGAGTGCGCAGTGCACAGTGCACGGAGTGACAGAGCACAGTGCACAGTGCACAGTGCACGGAGTGACAGTGCACAGTGCACGGAGTGACAGTGCACAGTGCACCTACACAGCGCGGCAGGAGTGAGGCAGAGCGCCACAGCACCCCTCTGTCATGGCCCACAACACGCAGAGGCCTCAGTTGGCTAGTGGTGTGCTATCCTGGCTGTTTGCGACTCTGAACTTATTTTCATCTGTTTTGTTTTTGTTTGCTGCTGCTATTGACAGAAGATGACACATTTGACCATCCCAGCAAAGGGAAGAACAGTCCACCTTTGCTCCGGTGCAATGGCGGGTATTTCGGTCAGAGTCCTATATCGGTACGCGCCAGTTCTGATTCGGTGCCAGCTCTCCCTGTCTGTAACGCAGCAGCCGTGTCAGATGGCTGTGTCAGGGGAGGGGGGGGGGGGGGGTGCGGGGGTGCGGTTTTTACAACCTCTGATTGGCGGCGGAAAGGAAGTAATGCGGGCCGGTCGTATGTCTGTGTACGGACGGAAGCACGTACAGAGTGGGACATATGGCATTATGGCAGCCTGCTATTAGCCGGTGATAGTTCACGAGGGAGAACTATACAGTGAGAGACGACGAGGACTCGCCGCAAAGAAACTTAACGAGCACAACCACTTACATTGTGGTAGTTCTCCACGAAATAAACACGGAAACCATATTATACTCTTCAGGGTAAAACCCTAGTCGACTCCCATGTGAGGAATTTCCGCAATGTTTTAGCATCGTGACGTCACGCAAGTGACAACGGGACAGTGGAAATGTTCCGCTGAGTAATACGTGGCTGGCGGAAGGTAAATTCGGACTGGTGACGAGCGTCACGAGACACACGAGACACACGAGACACGCACGAGACACACGAGACACACGAGACACACGAGACACACGAGACACACGACACACACGACACACACGAGACACACGAGACACACGAGACACACGAGACACACGAGACACACGAGGAACACGAGACACACGAGACACGAGACACACGAGACACACGAGACACACGAGACACACGAGACACACGAGACACACGAGACACACGAGACACACGAGACACACGAGACACACGAGACACACGAGACACACGAGTCACACGAGACACACGAGACACACGACACACACGAGACACACGAGTCACGAGACACACGAGACACACGACACACACGAGACACACGAGACACACGAGACACACGAGACACACGAGGAACACGAGACACACGAGACACACGAGACACACGAGACACACGAGACACACGAGACACACGAGACACGAGTCACACGAGACACACGAGACACACGAGACACACGAGACACACGAAACACACGAGACACACGAGACACACGAGACTGGCGGAGTAACGTCTTACTGCCCAGCAGATACCGCTGCAAGGAGAAAGTGCTGAGCCAAGGTGCTTTCGCCAAACTACCAGCCAAGTAGTTTGGTTCTTCCATTGGTATCTGTGTATGCTCAACTAGGCAAGATAGCTGGGGACAGGCAAGTGTATAGGACACGCTTCCGTCCATACTGCATGGTAATTTGCTCGCTTCACGAGTGGTTAGACAGTCTAGCGATACATATTTCGCTTATCCTTCGCTCCACTTCGCTACACTCGACCAGTGCGTTGGTTGTTCGCTCTTTGTTGATTCCACACTGACAGACTAAGCTGTTTCTATTGCATTGTGAGACTAAGTGTACTTAGGGGTGGCGACTTGACGTGAAAAGATCGACAACATTTATTAAACGATTAATGACAAACATTGCCTTCGTACTTATACAAACAGCGCAAAGGAGGCACGCTTATCTAAAGCTCCCGGGTACCCGGACTCTTTACGTAGGAGAACACCACTCTATAGTAGCTCAGCCGTCCGGCTGACTGGGGCTCAGGTGTGACTGGCGGCGGTCTGGTGTGGTGTTTGGCCCAGACCGGCCAGCCCCCCTCTCGTAAAGGGCGACGGCCGGCTCGGCTGGCGGCGCCTGGCATTGTGACGGGCTGTCATCACCAGATGGGATGAGCGCTTAAAGTCAGGGCCTCCTCTAACATGTTAACTGGGGGGCCCGCAGCCCCTCCCCCCCCCCCCCCCCCCCAGTGAAGCCTCCCCCAGTCGAGCTGAAATCATGTCACTGGGGGGGGGGGGGGGGGCAGGCAGGTAATTGTCATCGAGTCTGTATAAAAACGACATATATGACGTTTGTATACAGTCTCGATGACAATTGAAGGTTTGTTCTTTCGCCGATTCGAGTATACTCGAATCGGCGAAAGAAAAAACCTTCAATTAACGCAGATCTAAAGGAAAAGAACGGTGAACTAAGTGAATAAGACTCGATGGTAATTTGTTAAGAAATGTCACTTCAGTTTTAGTGCGGAAAAGTACCTATTCTGACTGGTGTTCTGACAATATAAGCAATTTCACGATATCATCCTCCCATCTCCTGACAGTTACGCGGCATGTTTGGTAGGGGGCGCCGGGCAGTGATTTGGGATAGCTGGCATTTTTCGACATTCTGTTCGACCATTGGTGGCGGATTGTACATTTCGGGGGGGGGGGGGTAAGACAATTTCCTGGGCGTCGGAGCCTTTTTTGAGACTGTGGGCCCTTCCTGTGGTCAGCCGGTCCGAGGCCTAAGAAAGTTATCGGCGGGTCTTGATAAGGCATTTCAACTGGCCAGAATGAGACCTCGGCCAGGCTTTTAAAGTGCCCTGGGTCATATGCCCTCAGTGACCGGTCATATATATATGTCCTCGTCCGGTCTGAGAAGGCATTTCACAGACCTACCTGAGAGCTTGGTCAAAGAGGTTCGATGCTAATGTCATTCGATGCGTAAAAAAGAGACAAATACAATGGTTAAATCTGTTGTACTCTATAATGTTTCTACCAAAAGTTATTTCTTCAAAATAATTAGGCGATTTTTAGAATGTTTCAAATTTAATGGATTATCCTCACCTAACTATTGACCTGAGGTAAATTCTGATGCAACTGTATTGATAGAAAATTCGATTATCTTTCGAGCCCTTTTTCGGCGCGTCGCTAACTTTTAGTTATCGAAATATAGACGGTTTTAGCAAGAGTACTCATATATAGCCGAAATTTGCCCTTTGGTAACCTCTGGTGACCTCATTATTGGCTTGACCCCTACAAATGACCGATGTACTTTTGATAGAGCTTGTCACGAGCTATATCTAAAGGCGTTTTCACTTGTCGCTTCGTTGCGTGGTTTTCGAGATATTGGGGGGAGGGGGCGAAATCCCCCCCCCCCCCCACCCGACAGTTCGTGGTTGATGCGAAGGCAGTGCTCGGGACGCGGGTTAAGGCATTCCGCGCCCATCTTCTGTTATCCACATATCTCTATATGACCTAGGATCGGATAAAATGATTGCAATACATCATGTTACATAAAATTATTGTCCTGTTCGTGAAACATATTGTACAATAATACAAATCGAAAATACAGCACGATTTGGGAGATAGCTGTCCATCAACGAAAATATGCGTGCCCCCCCCCCCCCCTCCAGTGAAAATCCCTTACAGGAGGCCCTGATTAAAGGGAAATATTGACCTTTCCCCAAACATGGAGTTATCACTTGAAATCGACAGACGAGTCCAAAATATGATGTAAATTCATCGCATTTTTCATATTAAAATTCCTTCCGGGAGATATTTGAAGCTAAAGTTGATAAGCGTTCCACGCTTTTCACGACCGGTACCTGCAAATACTTTTCGGTCCCCATCAAACTCCGGGTTTGTCCCGTATTGCTTGTTTACGCAATGGTGTGGAAAATATGTTTTTGCGTTCTGCTTGTTGTGATTATATGTCCGCACATCCTTTACAATTAACAACCATTGAATAAAGAGGTAACCAAGTTAGCAGTTAACTTATGCAACCAACGGCGGCCTAGTTAGTGGTTGCGACCCTCAATTTGTGAAAATTGGTTAATTTATGTTCAACATTAGGAGTTTTGTTTTGTTTTGTCTCTGGCTGTATATAACACTATGCTTTAGCTTATCATGCAAAATAACCATTTCCCCCCCCCCCCCTCCCCCCCCCCCCCAAAAAAAAAAAACATTAGAAAAACTGGCAATTAAATCAGAAGTTCACTTATGCACCCAACGGCGACCTATTAACCCTCGCCCGGGTAGGGCAAAATCACTACGTGTTCGGGTAGGAGGGGGGTACGACACCCCCCCCCCCTAGTGTTTCGCCCCTAATTGAGCTAGAGCTTCAATTCAAAGACGAGCGTGTTGCTTGTTGACGAGAGGAAGCCGTTGATATCCGATTTGGAGGTTTTGGGTCATTAGGTGACCTCTGAGGTATATATGAGGTAGGGACGACATGTCAATGACCAAAAGGTCATCAAAATTGTAAAAGCATATAAATCGAATTTTATCAAGCTAGAATCATGAATGAGCATATCATAATGCTTAATGGGTGCCAAATTCGCAATCAGCGTCACAAAATGTCCTAAAAACTGCCAAATTCCAAAAAGGTCATGTTAGGTCATCTGAGGTCAGTGACTTCGGTTGAGCTGTGGAAGCGCATGACTCCAGTGGAACATATAATTATGTAAAATGGATCCCAAATTTGAAATCAGCATCACAAAATGTCCTAGAAACCGCCAGAAGCCCAAAAAAGTCGTCTGAGGTCATCGTAGGTCAATGACCTCAGTTGACCTCTGAAAAGGTCAATCGAGGTCACAATCTCAGTGGAAGCAACAACTGTCACCTGGAAACACCAGTGTGTATGCTCCTGAACAACAAACACTCGGAAACTGCACAAGTTACAAGCATCGATACTGCGGGACGCCAGTTGCGCCTGACATGACCTTGAGAAACAGGTCATAGGTCACGGGTCATGTGGATTATAAATTCGAGACTCGCAGAGCATGTATATTTTTTTCTCTCTCAAAAGTAGGGTACTGAAAGTTGCATTGCAATCGGTTGGAAATTACGCGAGTTATTCCAGAAAAACCGAGGGGGGTGGCATCCACCCCCATACCCGGGCGAGGGTCTAAGCGTCGGCGATTTGTTCATTGACCAATCAGGGACAGGGACGTTGTCTCGTTTCTTGGAGCACTTACTTAATTTCTGACCCTATGACTTGTTTACAAATCAACATTCAAACCAGAGATAGTGATGGATCATACTGTTCGTCACCATATGTAAGTACATATTTTTCATTTCCCTTTTTTAATATAAAAAGCTGTTATTTCACTTTTAAATTGAGACACGATCAATTTGATACCATAAATGTGCCACCTAAAAATGCAGATAAATAAATCAAAAGGACAATCTTTCCCTTTTAAAGTCTGCTTCCGGGGTAGGGTACAGGCTGTTCTGGGACCGAAGCCCTTCCCTTCACGACACTATACTGAGTCGGGCATGCGGCAGTCACGTAAATACCCCTACGCTCCCTGGCCTCTCTTGCGTTGTTATGGCCCGTTTTATTGGGTGAATTTGTACAGATATTGCAGGCAACCGCTGTGCGTGCGGAGCTCACGCCATTCAGGTAGCGGTGAGTTACTGTGTTTTGGCTGGTGTGACGTCAGAGCATGCGCGTCAGGTGTCTGGACCACTGTGTGCACCGATATATCACAGCAATGGTAGATAATGAAATGTCACAGCAATAATAGATAATGGTGTATATCACAGCAGTGATATACAGCCTCTGTCGGTACCTCGTGTGTGACGATGCGATCCTTAGTACCTGTACCGCAGGAGTGACACCACGCTGTACCGCAATACCGCAGGACTGCGGTACAGTACCGCAGGAGTGACACCAATACCGCAGGAGTGACACCACGCTGTACCGGTGCAGCAGGAGAGAGGACGCCATCTACACTGATGCTGTAGGAGTGAAGTCTCCCTGCACAGTGGACACTGCACGTGCACCGCTGTAGGCCGTGTACAGCACATACAGGAGGGACGGGCGGGCGGATGGGTACGGTATAGTGGGACGAGGCCGTCCGTCTCGGCTCGGTTACCAGCGGCTACCGCTGGTCCGGCCGAGCGGAACCAACCTAATCGCTGGGGACGCCGGAGACGGCGGCCGCCGCCCGCCGCCCGCTGACGCGCATATCTGTGTTGTAATCACTGAACTCAATAACAACTGGAAGGGGGGACAAGGGTGCCTGAGAGCGGTCGCGGCCGGCCGCCACGCTGGAACGCCGGGCCGGGCGAGGGGTGGCGAGGAGTATGAATGGAGGGGTCGGACGCGTTTTATTAAACTTGTCATTATAAGCTTCATGCTTGTAAACCGAGCCATAACCGGCTGAGAGGGGCGCCACCCTCTGGTTGTAATGCGCCTGCCCAGCGCCCGGCCGCCGCCCGCCGCCGCGCATCTCTGTGTTGTAATGCGCCTGCCCAGCGCCCGGCCGCCGCCCACTGCCGCGCATCTCTGTGTTGTAATGCGCCTGCCCAGCGCCCGGCCGCTGCCCGCCGCCGCGCATCTTTCTGTTGTAATGCGCCTGTCCAGCGCCCGGCCGCCGCCCGCCGCCGCGCATCTTTCTGTTGTAATGCGCCTGCCCAGCGCCCGGCCGCCGCCCGCCGCCGCGCATCTCTGTGTTGTAATGCGCCTGTCCAGCGCCCGGCCGCCACCCGCCGCCGCGCATCTCTGCGTGGCAATAAGACTACATCACATAACGGCCGGCTACGAAGGCTCACGCTTCTACGGCACCAACCACGGGACCGTTCACGGCGCCACTCACCCAATGAAGGCACCGATCACGGCTCCTAGCGAAATCTGATGAGTGTTATGAATTTTGTCAGACTTTCCAGGATTGCTGTCTCTCAGGCCAACCTTTTTGCCGTTCTGGATCCGCCAATGGCTGCAATACATGTGCTGGACACCGGCCACGTATTGGGGACGCGTATTAGGTACACGTATTGGGGACACGTATTGGAGACACGTATTGGGGACACGTATTGGGGACACGTGTTGGGGACACGTATTGGGGACACGTATTGGGGACACGTATTGGGGACACGTATTGGGGACACGTATTGGGGACACGTATTGGGGACACGTATTGGGGACACGTGTTGGGGACACGTATTGGGGACACGTATTGGGGACACGTATTGGGGACACGTATTGGGGACACGTATTGGAGACACGTATTGGGGACACGTATTGGGGACACATATTGGGGACACGACACGTGTTGGGGACACGTGTTGGGGACACGTATACAGGGCTGCGTTAAGAGCGGTTAGGGAGAGTCTGACCTGGGTTGATTGTCCAGAGTGGTTTTTTTTATCGGATCACACACACGCACATACCGCCATCTTTCCACGTTCACGTAGCAGCACACGCAGACAGGATATAGGAACATTGACCGCGTTGCATGCCAGCGCCAGGTCTGGTGAGACATTTCTTCGGCGCTGCAGCAGTGGCAATACTTGTCCGGGTTTTAGTCAGTGCTGCCGAGAAATAGATGGGCGACTGTACATAGCGTACTTTCCGGTAGTAGTGTCGCTGAAGGTCAAATCTAGTGGAGTTGGTTCGTTCTTACGCTTAGTTTCCTCACTAGATGGTTGACTTCATTGTTTTCCTTTGCGCCGAACAAATGAATTGTTTCGTCATGAGAACTGCTAAAAATATTTATGCTACCGTCATCGAGACTTCCAAAACCTTATAGCAAGACGTGCAATGATAATGTAGTTTAACTTCTGATGGATACGGGCACAGCAATGATTACTGTGTAACGGTGTCGTCGCCACAACATTTTGAGTGGGCGGGGGGGGGGGGGGGAGCAGCCAGGGGTTTTGGGGGAGGGGGTGGTGCTGCCCCATAGGGCTAATGTTACAATCCTGCAAATCGGAGAGAGGGCGGACTCCGGTCGGAGCAATCATGGGGAGCCAGCCCCCCCCCCCGTCCCCCTCCCCCAGTGGCGACACCCCTGCTGTGTAGTTTGTATTAATGACAAATTATAAAACCCGGCCTATTTTAAGGAAAACGTAAAATGGCTAGTGAATCAGCTTTAAACTTGTGGTCAGTCTTGCGGTCAGCCCGTCGGGTCCTGATAATGATCGTGGTTCGCTGCCGCTGCGTGCTTCGTCTGAGATGCAAGTTCGGTCACACACTGGGTATATTCTGCACTTCAGAACATACCCACATTATGTACTAGGTTTATAACACCTAGTTTAAAAATAAAAAAAGAGTAGTTAAATATACCCAGGTAAATGTAACTTATAAATGTTCTGAAGTTCAGAACATTATCTGGTTCGTGGTTCGTATACCAGAACATACCGGACTTCCGGGCTGCAGGGCAGCGACCCCTGGCCGGTAAATGGGGCGAATGGACCCGTCGGGTGAACGTCAAGACGGGAGTAAGTCCAGTCCGTTGCTTCGCCATTTTCCAAGTCTGCTCGAGTCACTCCTCTCGACGTCTGCTCGAGTCACTCCTCTCGACGTCTGCTCGAGTCACTACTCACTCCTCTCGACGTCTGCTCGAGTCACTCCTCTCGACGTCTGCTCGAGTCACTCCAATCGACGTCTGCTCGAGTCACTCCTCTCGACGTCTGCTCGAGTCACTCCTCACTCCTCTCGACGTCTGCTCGAGTCACTCCAATCGACGTCTGCTCGAGTCACTCCTCTCGACGTCTGCTCGAGTCACTCCTCACTCCTCTCGACGTCTGCTCGAGTCACTCCTCACTCCTCTCGACGTCTGCTCGAGTCACTCCAATCGACGTCTGCTCGAGTCACTCCTCTCGACGTCTGATCGAGTCACTCCTCACTCCTCTCGACGTCTGCTCGAGTCACTCCAATCGACGTCTGCTCGAGTCACTCCTCTCGACGTCTGCTCGAGTCACTCCTCTCGACGTCTGCTCGAGTCACTCCTCTCGACGTCTGCTCGAGTCACTCCTCTCGACGTCTGCTCGAGTCACTCGACTCGATGTCTGCTCGAGTCACTCCTCACTCCTCTCGACGTCTGCTCGAGTCACTCCTCTCGACGTCTGCTCGAGTCACTCCTCTCGACGTCTGCTCGAGTCACTCCTCTCGACGTCTGCTCGAGTCACTCCAATCGACGTCTGCTCGAGTCACTCCTCTCGACGTCTGCTCGAGTCACTCCTCTCGACGTCTGCTAGAGTCACCCCACTCGACGTCTACTCGAGTCACTCCTCTCGACGTCTGCTCGAGTCACTCCACACTCCTCTCGACGTCTGCTCGAGTCACTCCACACTCCTCTCGACGTCTGCTCGATTCACTCCTCATTCCTCTCGACGTCTGCTCGAGTCACTCCTCTCGACGTCTGCTCGAGTCACTCCTCTCGACGTCTGCTCGAGTCACTCCAATCGACGTCTGCTCGAGTCACTCCTCTCGACGTCTGCTCGAGTCACTCCAATCGACGTCTGCTCGAGTCACTCCACATCCCTCTCGACGTCTGCTCGAGTCACTCCTCTCGACGTCTGCTCGAGTCACTCCTCTCGACGTCTGCTCGAGTCACTCCTCTCGACGTCTGCTCGAGTCACTCCTCTCGACGTCTGCTCGAGTCACGGTTACGGACTTCCGCGCATGAAAATCACAACCGTTCTGATTATCATTATCAAATCAGTATAATCGGTGTGCTGCGGGGCCCACGTTGGCCAGTTGTGAGTCGCTAACAATGCGTAGGTATTATTGTCTCAATATCCGATGTAAATAGTTGAATTGCATTGCACCACAGTATTACCTTGACTATAATGTTAATTATGGTATATAGCTTCTTAATGACATGTTGGTAGTCACAGGAGCACGCGTATTTTGTCCCCCTTTTCTTGTTTCCATGATTATTTTCCCTAATCTGTCTATTTTACCCTTTGACACTGGTCTTTGTGTTCCGCTCCATGTATATATGTACGTATTTAAGTGGGTGTATGCGTGTTCATCACAGATCCGTGGCAATTTGCTGGTGACTGTTGTCATTAAATACAAGTAATCACCGTGCCATCTGAGATACCCTTTCCCTGGCTTCGTGTGAGCATTACCAGCATGGGCGTCGAAAGCGGGGGGGGGGCGAAAACGGGGGGGGGGGGGGGGGGGAGGGCACGCGTCCCCAACATTTTCTAATTTTAATATTACGCCCATGGCATTGCATTGGAAGAATCGGCTTCAGAACGCCTACGTCCCCCAACTTCCGGAAATTGTCGGCGTCATTGATAACAAGCTGATAACGAACATTGCTCCTCATAAGAGTGGCCAGTTTCTGTTGTGAGCCAAAACCGGAGCATTTTAATGCACTGCGGCCAGCAAACACTCATTTTAAATGCATTTATATTCTTTTAAAATTGTCAATGACAACAATATATCGATATATCGATAAAGTTATATCGATGAAACATAAGGGGCCACCCGGGGCAAAGCTGTTGTGGACAAAGGAAGTTCAAGTTCAAGTTCGTGTATTAGGGGAGCGTCCACGCAGTGCCTATTCTGCACCCAGTCAATGTCAATGTGTACAAGGAAGGCACAACATACGCGATAAGGTTGATGTGAGTTGGATAAAGTTTAGCAACTTGCTCAATGTAAAGAAAGTTGTTCAAAATGATCATCCGTGCCAGTAGCATATTATTTTAATCAAAGGTTAGGCTGGAAGGCTAGTTGAAAAAGTTAGCTAAATAATATTTTGGCTTTTCTTTTGATTAAGATTACATTAAACTAGCACAAAGTATCATTTAGAACAACTTTTGTTTACAACATACGCTATTCACGTTTCACAAGCATATGGATACACTTTAAGTTAGAAAGAACGCAGTTACAGAGGTCAGGGTTTTAAGATGGACAAGAAGGCACGGCGCGAGGGGGCGTGGGTGGCCGTTTGGGACAGCATGTTCCAGGCGGCGGCCGCGCGGTAGGGGAATTGCCGCTGGGTGGCGGTCAGCCGGACGCGCGGGAGGTGTAGTGACATCCTTTCATCGACATCGGACTTCGGACGCCTTCCAGACTTCTCTCCTCCAGCCCTCCACCGCTTCCGGGTGCGGGACCCTGTCCACGTGCTTGTGGCAGGGTCGTTAGACCCTTAGATAGGTAGCCCTTAGATATTTTTAAGTAGGTAACGTAATTTCCACAATTTGCAAGGTAGAGAACCCGCTTCATTCTTTAGATTAATTGCAGCTGGCAACACGTTCTGCCGTGTGTGCCACGTTAACGTAACTTAGGTTATTCATTGAACTTTCCCCTCCCTCCTCCTGTCATGGCGACCCCCCCCCCCGCCCCTCCGTCCCCTCATGGCGACTTCCCCACCCCTCCGTCCCCTCATGGCGACCCTCCCGCCCGACCCCCTTCAGGAGTCTCTCCCCTCCCGTCCCGGCGCGCGGCCACCCCCCGGCTTCCCTCAGAAGCCACCCGACCCCCTTCAGGGGTCTGCCCCCCCGGACGGTCCTCCTGGACCCCCGGCTCCCCTCAGGAGCCTCGCCTGGACCGACCCGGTGCTTGGCTCCCCCCCCCCCCCCCAACACCTCGCCACCCGACGGGCCTGCTCTCTCCTCATTCAGAGGAAGGACGGAGTGACCATGAGGCACTCCAACCCGTTCGCGGTGCGCCGCCAACTGGTCGCCCTCTGCGGAGAGGTGGCCAGCGCGCGCTCCATCCGTTCCGGCGCTCTGCTGGTTCAGACCCTGTCTGGCCAGCAGACTGCCACCCTCCTAGCCATCTCGTCTTTCATGGACAAGGCTTGTGAGGTGACGGCCCCCGACCACATGAATTCCTGCCAGGGATTCATCCTGTGCCCCGAAGTCAGCAATCTGACTGAGACCGTGCTCCTCCAGGAGCTAGTGACTCAGGGGGTGACAGAAGTGGTCCGGATGCGGTCTAAGCGACCAGGCCCCAACCCCATGGTCCGGCTGCGTTTCCGGGGCTTACAGCTCCCGGAACGCATCTACTGTGGCTACATAGTAGTCACAGTCAAGGAGTGGACCCAAGGGCCACTGCAGTGCAGAGCCTGCTGGCGGTTTGGCCACCACCAGCGTCAGTGCCACGCCCGCCAGTCCATCTGCGGGAAGTGCGCCGAGACGCACGATACAGCCCAATGTGTCGGTGGCGACACCGCAGCCACTCGCTGCGTGTCGTGGCGCCCACCCCGCATGGTCCCGTGACTGCCCTGCCCGAGCGATAGCCGCCGAGCAGACCCGGGCCCGCAAGGCGGTCCCCCCACCCCACCTCCCATCCCAGCGCTGGCCCCCAGCGTCTGGCCCCCGCTGCCCCCATCCAACCGAACCCCACCCGCGCCCCCCCCCCCCGTCGGACCTCAAGTGAGTCCACCCCACCGGTGCCACCGCCTGCCCCGTCACAGCGGCGGCAGTGCACACCCCCACCGACGGCAAGAGCAGGCCGAGTCCCTTCTGTCCCTTCTGGACTCTAGCATCGCCGAGTCCCTTCTGGACTCTGGCAGTACCCCAGCGGCACCCACTCCCACCCCGCCGAATCTCTGGCGGAGTCCCCGCTCGAGTCCTCTGAGTCCTCTGAGGACTCTGACGCCTCTCTAATCAGAGCCGTCACCCGCCAACTCCCAAACTCCCACCCTCCTCCTCTCTCTGAAGACAGTCAGTCCCTCACCCTCTCCCTGCCATCCCTCCCCTCCCCCCCCCCCCCTCCTTCCCAGCTCCCTCGTAGCCCCTCCCCCCCCCCCCCCCCAGCCCCTCTGAACGTAACCGCTACCGCCGCAATTTGAGACGGTTCAACAAGAAACAATAAATCACCTCCAACAAATACTTCATTCAGTTGTTTCTGACTAACCGTTAAATTGTGCTGCTGCTGACGTGGGAGTTGCGTGTTGGCTGCCGGTGTCTTGTTGCGGGGGCCCCCTGCTGGATCTCGGCCGCGCGGCGAATGGTTCAGTGCCAAGGCTGTTCGTGACGTGGCTGATTTGGCGGGGGATTTCTGCGATGGGACGCCGATGGTAGATGAGCGGTTTTGCGTTGGCGGCGGCATGATTCCCTGTCAAATTGGTCGCTAAATCAGGTTGCTGCCGACGTGGGGTTGCGTGTTGGCTGCCGGTGTCTTGTTGCGGGGGCCCCCTGCTGGATTGGTAGCGCGGCGAATGGTTATGGCTTGGCTGTTCGTTGCGTGGCTGATTTGGCGGGCGATTTCTGCGATGGGACGCCGATGGTTGATGTGTGGTTTTGCGTTGGCGGCGGCATGATTCCCTGCCAAACCAGTCAGAAATAACTTCCTGACTAACTGTCAAATCAGGTTGCTGCTGACGCGGGAGTTGCGTGTTGGCTGCCGGTGTCTTGTTGCGGGGGCCCCCTGCTGGATCGGTAGCGCGGCGAATGGTTTTGAGCGAGGCTGTTCGTTTCGTGGCTGATTTGGCGGGGGATTTCCGCGATGGGACGCCGATGGTTGATGGGCGGTTTTGCGTTGGCGGCGGCATGATTCCCTGACAATCGGTCGCCCAACGAAAGGTTACATTGGAATTCGTTGTTCATTTCTTAACGTAACGCTCCTCCCAACCCTCCTCAAATCATGTTGATGCCGACGTGGGGCTGCGTGTTGGCTGCCGGTGTCTTGTTGCGGGGGCCCCCTGCTGGATCTTGGCCGCGCGGCGAATGGTTTAGTGTTTGGCTGTTCGTGACGTGGCTGATTTGGCGTGGGATTTCTGCGATGGGACGCCGATGGTAGATGAGCGGTTTTGCGTTGGCGGCGGCATGATTCCCTGTCAAATTGGTCGCTAAATCAGGTTGCTGCCGACGTGGGGTTGCGTGTTGGCTGCCGGTGTCTTGTTGCGGGGGCCCCCTGCTGGATTGGTAGCGCGGCGAATGGTTTAGTGTTTGGCTGTTCGTTGCGTGGCTGATTTGGCGGGGGATTTCTGCGATGGGACGCCGATGGTTGATGAGCGGCTTTGCGTTGGCGGCAGAATGATTCCCT